>PVIY010033435.1:0-22010 GCA_004026745.1 Myrmecophaga tridactyla
CATTAACAAAATGGTTGAAGCAGGTATTATACATTTACATTAATAATATAGCTATTAATGGATTAAACTTCCCAATCAAAAGAAACAGATTGGCAATATGGATTAAAAAACATCATCCCACTATATGTTGCTTAGCAAAGATCCATCTTAGATCCAAAGACACAAATGCATTGAAATTGAAAGGATAGGAAAAGATAATCCAAACAAATAGTAGTATCCAAAAGAGGGATGCAGTAGGTATATGAAAATTAGATGAAATAGATTTTAAGCCAAAAACTGTTATAAGAGACAAAGAAGGATATCTTATATTAATAAAAGGGGTAATCTACCAACAAGAAATAATAATAATAAATAATTAAACACCAAATCATGGTGCCCAAAATACATGAAAGTGAAAACTGACAAACTGAAGGAAGAAATAGACACCTTTACAATAATAGTTGGAGATTTCAATACACCTCTGTCATCAATAGATAGAGTATCTAGAGAGAGGATTAATAAGGAAACAAAGAACTTGAATAATATGATAAATGAACTGGACCTCACAGATATACACAGAAGATTGCATGCCCCCAAAGAGCAGCATATAGATTCTTTACAAGTGCTCACAGGTCATTCCCCAGGAGAGTTCTCATGTTGGGTCAAAAATAAGTCTCAATTAATTAAGAAATATTGAAATTATGAAAAGCATCTTCTCTGACCATAATGGAATGAAGTTGGAATTCAATAATCTAAGAAATGGAAGATCCAGAAATATAATGAAGTCAAATAGCAACCTCTTAAACAATTAGCATGTGAAAAGAGATATTTCAAAGGAAATCATTAAATATCTAGAGATGAATGAAAATGAGAACACAATATATCAAAATTTATGGGATATAGTGAAGACTGAAATTTATAGCCATAATATTTCCAAAAAAATGGAAGAGGAGTGTGTTAATTTGTCAGCGGCCAGAATGCAATATACCAGAACTGAAGCAGCTTTTACAAAAGAGGAATTTAATAAGTTACAAGTTTAAAGTTCTAAGGAAGTGAAAGTGTTCAAATTAAGGCACCAACAAGAGGTTACTTTACTCAAGAAAAGCCGATGTGTGAGGAACACCTCTGTCAGCTGGACAGTCACATTTTGGCAACTGCTGGTCCCTGGTTCCTGGGCTCTTGTTGCTTTCAAACTTTGTTCCTGTGGACATTCCTAACTTTGCTTCTTCAGGGCTGACTTTCATCTCTTGGCTTCCCTTGGCTCTCTCCAGGTTCTGGCTTGCTTAACATCTCATGGTGATGTCTGTTGGGCTCCAAACATCTGTGTCAGCTCTCTCTGTGAGCTCTGTCATTTCTGTAGGCTCTGTCATTTTTGTTGTTTCCATTGGCTCTGTCATTTCTGATATTACTCCAAAATATTTCCCCTTTTAAAGTTTCTAGTAAACTAATCAAGACCTACCTGGAATGGGTGAAGTCACATTTCCATCTAATCAAAGTTAACATCCACAATTGGGTGTGTCACATCACTGTAGAGATAATCTAAGTAAAAGATTCCAACCTACAGTACTGAATATGGATTAAAGCAATGGCTGCTCCCACAAAATTGCATCAGGATTAAAACATGACTTTTCTGGGATATATAGTACTTTCAAACTGGCAAAGAGGGATCATTACCTAAGTAATTCTATGGGGCTGACATCCCCATAATATGAAAGCCAGATAATACCACAAGTAAATAAATTACAGGTGTGTTTCTCTTATGAATAGAAGTGCAAAAATCCTCAAAAAAATACTTACAAATAGAATCCAACAGCACATCAAAAGAATGATTCACCATGACTAAGTGTGTTTTACCCTAGGTGTTCAAGCATGGGTTCTATACAAGAAAATTAATTAGTGTAAATATGCCACATTAACAAATCAAAGGAGAAAAACCATATGATCATATCAATTGATGCAGAAAAGGCATTTGCCAAAATGCAACATCCTTTCATGAAAAAAATCATTTAGAAAAATAAGAATAGAAGGATAATTACCCCTCAAGATAAAGAGCATTGTCTTAGTTTGCTCAAGCTTCTGGAATGCTATACACCAGAAATGGACTGGCTTTTACAAAGGGATTTATTTAGTTATAAATTTACAGTTCCTCAGGGGAAAGGCAGCTTGCTTTCATCTGGGTTTCTCTGCCATATGGGAAGACCCACAGTGAAGTCTGCTGGCCCTTTCTCCCGGCTCCTGGGTTCAAATGGCTTCCCCAAGAAAATGTCCTTCCTGTATCTCCAGATGTCTGGTTCTGAGCTCTGAGTTACCTTCTGGCATCTCTCTTTTAAGCCTCCAGCTAATTAAATTAAATGTCACTCATTGTGGAAGTCACTCCCCTCAACCAATCGCAGATACAATCAGCCATAGATGAATTTCACATGCTGATGATTTAAGTCCACAGCAAGAGAACAATTGGGAATCATCACCTTGCCAAGTTGACATTTGAACTTAACTACTTCAAGCATATACGAAATACCCACAGCTAGCATCATATTCAATAGTGAAATACCAAAAGCTTTCACAATAAAATATGCTGCAATACAAGGATATCTGCTACCAGCACTGTTATAAAAAATTGTACTGGAAGTTGTAGTGAGAGCACTTAGGGAAGAAAAAGAAATAAAAGGCATCCATATTGGAAAGGAAGATGCAAAATGTTCACTATTTGCAATATAGAGACCATGATCCTATAAGGAGGACATGCTGATAAATAAACAACAACCCTACTAGAGATAATAAATGAATTCAGCAAAGTGGTGAGATGCAAGTGTCCTGCACAAATCACCAGTGTTTCTCCACACTGGTAATGAGCAATCTGAGTAGGAAATCAAGAAAAAAAATTCAATTTACAATAGAACAAAAATAATCAAATATTCTGCTCACTTCAGCAGCACGTATATAAAAATTGAAAAGTTATAGAGATGATTAGAATGGTCCCTGTGCAAGGATGCCATGCAATTTCATGAATTTTTCCATATTTTAGAGGTTTTCAAAAGTACTTCTGCCTTTAATGCACCAGTGTCTGAATCAGAAATCCCATCACCTAATGATGCAGAAAAGACTGCAAAGCCTCCTTTTCTAAGTGGAGAATATCACTGCTACTATGAAATTGATGGATGGTGCCGAATGATTGATTGGCACCAATTATTCAATAAGAAAACAGCAAAGGAACTATCTTAGTTCCTCTAATGTTAAGTTCTCACTTTCAAAATGATATGTTGCTTGATATGTGTAAAGCTTTACAAACAGTGCCTGCTTTTAAGTGGATTCTCATTAAGCAAATTGGCACATTTTCTCAATTTAACACATTTTCTCAATTTGACATTGTAAGGTTTACACATTTCAGTCTTTAAGATAAAACTAATAAAAGTTTAGTGATTAACTCAGCTCAGTCATTTAAATATCTCTCCCTATTTTAACCTGCCTTAAATTCCCCCGCAGAGAGTTCTCATCCCTTTAAGGGATACTGAGGGATGAGCATCTGTTTTCTGTAGCTGCTTCTGGCTTTTCAGGGAGGATAGGCCCTGGTGATGGAGTATAGAGCTTTCAGGCTATCTCATTTAAGTTGAGAGGGGAGGAGACTGGAGAGGCGTTTGGAACAGTGGAAAAATCCTCACATCAGCATTGATGTGGTGTGAAAGGCTTCTAGTCTGGAAGAAATGAACATGGTGAGAAGCTTAAAAATACAAAGGCTGATTGATTGCAAGAGGATAGAAATGAGTGGGTCTAGGAGAGGTCTTAACGAAGTGAGACTGGTGAAGGGGAGGAAAATGACCACTTTTAGGTTTAAGAGTGAATCTTAGCTGTGCAGCTCATTCCTGCTTTGGTGGGGAATAAAAAGGTGCAGGAGGACATGTTAACAGGTGTGGGAATAAGGCTTAGAAGATGCTGTATTCCCTTGGGAGAAGCTAGTTTTATTTTTGATGGCCAGGGCAATGGATTATTGCTATTTTATGTTGGTAATAGCATGGCATTTAAGAGACTGAGTATCTATGGGCGGTGTTTAATTGGGAGAAAGCTTTACTCTTTCAATAGTGTTGCATGAACATACAGAACCAAGCATCATCACAAAAGTTCCAATGTTCAGTTTCTCTGTTTATTCATAAGTATATGTTTTTGGTTTTACAACCTCACTTTTATTTCGATAGGAATAAAATCACTTTTTTTCAGGGAATTTTGAATTATGTATTTACATCTCTCTCAATTCAAAGAATATTATTGTTCCTGTTTCTTAATTGAATAAAAAATGTTTTAATATGATTTTGTGTTCTGAAATTTGCATTCAGATTATTAGCAAAAATCAATATTTTTCCTTAATATTGAGCTTTAAAACTGAATTTACAATAGCATTTGCCAGTCAGTTATTTTACTATTGACAGAATGGATTTCCAAAACTTTTAAGTTGTTTGCATTAATTGGATGATAAAAAAAAATCAAACTATTATTGAATTAATTAACTTTTCTTAAAGAAGCATCTGATGGCATTGATATAAACCTGTGTCCTTAACAAATTGTACAGTTAATTTTCTGCTAAGGGAACTGATATATTAAACACTATTGCACATATCTGGGTGCCCTTATTGATGTGCAGGCAGTATTTGGGTAAGTAATCACATGAAAAAGTGTCTGATTGATAAAGTGATGTATATTTATTCCTTATAATGTATTGGGTTGCCTTTATTTTCAATTGCATGTTAATAAATTTTTTTCACATAATTTGGTTAAATGAATGATATCTCCAAATTAGATATGCCTTGACTCATTGTATTTCCCCAACTTATTTTTATAATTTCATGTTAGAAGAGCTTCGTCTGTTGAAGATTACAAATAAATTTGTCAATAAATTCAAAAACAAGATTTATATTCAGAAATGAACTTGAAACTTCATACAAATATTTTATGCCTTCCTATGTTGTTTTATTATTATTATTTATTATTGTTTCTTTTGAGGTGCTTGATCCAGGAATTGAACCCGGGTCTCCCTCATGGAAGGCAAGCATTCTACCACTGAACCACCCATGCACCCTGCTGTATTTTTAATTATAGCATATAGAAATATTTCAATTATATCAAGAGTCTATAAAGTTATATCTAGATCCATGATGTGTTAAGTTATTCTTCCTTGAGAATTCCAATGCCAGAATATTAAATATAAAACTTTAATAAAACAGGATGTTGTTCTATTTGTTCACATCTCCTTTCAATTGAGACTATATCTTGATTTACTATTACCCAATTATAGTCTCTTTATACTCATTTTTTGAGATTAGTTTATGTGAATCTTCTCCATCATATTCATGGAAATGTTTTCATTGTTTTATTCTTCTTCTTGTATTTTATAGCAATGCCAATCTGTGGCATATCTTATATGCAATTTCTATCCATTAAAATTATTTTCTCTTTTCAAGAACTATTTAATCTTATTAAAAGTGAAGCAACAAAACTTAGATTTGCTTGTTTTATTTTTACACATATCAAACAATTCATACTTAATGATAACATAGCATGTATATTCAAAATTATTTTTTGCACCAAAAGCCGTGATTTACACTTTTGTAAGGACCTTCTGTTTTATCTAATTGTTCTGGTGAATATGATATGGCATCTAAATTAAATCTAGTTGTTCTAACAGTATTTAGTAATTCTTCCCATTGTGGTTCTGAAAGAGTTGTAAGCTCATTTTTTGATATGTGATTCATCAGATTTTCCATCTTTTAGAGAATCTAGAAAGAATCATAAATGATGTTTCATTGTTCTGAAGGTTGTCTTTGTAGTTAACAGATTTGAAATCATGTCACTTAGTAATACATTCAAATTCTACACAGTACACAGCAAAATAAATCTTATTGATTTACAGCCAAAATTCTAGGTTGTAGTTTTTTTTTTCTTTTCATCCAGATTGGTACTAGTATTAATGTTTACTCAATGGCTTATATTTGCAAGTGATTTTTCAATCTTCACCTCCCCAAAATTTATATTTTCACAAGTGAAAAACTGATTAGCCACGAATTTAAACTTTAGTTGATTTTTGTAATGTATTCACAAATATATAAAATAAACCTCAGGTGTTCATCATGACTTTGTCTCTGTTACAATCTAATCGACCTGAGTAATACAGTAATATTTACTTTTAAAAATTGTGTATGGCATTTTATCTAACTTTATTGACCATTTAGTGTTAATCTTAGCTTGAATTTTCCATCCTAAAGAGTAATAGTTTGTTTTATTTGATTTTATTTATCATAACTCTCTAGAATGTTAGTGTAAAACTTTGAAATCATTTATACTAAACCTGAAAATCTCTATTGCTTTCTGTAAATAGTGTGTTATTAGTGCCTCAAGAATAATTAAATTTTTGTTAGACTTTCATTATCAGTCTTTTAAGAACAGTATGCCAATGCTCTAATTGGCGCTACTTTGGTGAATAATGATTATATGAATTTATTCTATTCCTTTTTTCTTATAGTGATTGCATACTTGCTTTTTGTAGACAGTGGAAACTGCTCACCTTCATTGTCTCCAGTTCCTAAAAATTAATACAAACAAGATCTTTAAGTATTTCCTCTTCTTTTCTTTTTAACCCTTTTATTTCTGAGCTCCAACATTTTAATTCCTATATTTATCATGATTTGAAATTCCACTGATTCCCAATGTCCTAAATATCTTAAAAATAAATAGTAGTTATATTAAAGATGATCATGATTGAAAAGGGTTGTATAGATTTATGTTTGCCACTGGTTAACACTGCAAGTAGAAATAAGTTCTTTTATGAATTACTCCAAAGATGATTCTTGTACAAAGAGTGGCTAAATTCAGGTTATGGGGGAAAACTGCTATTGCGTGTTATGGGCTATGTTTAGCAGGAAAACACTAGAAGTACCACAGCAACAGCAGGGGTAAATTATGGGGGGAGGGGGCAGGGCAAGAATTAAGAGAAGGTCTAGATTTCTTATTTGGTAAGTGTGCGGTTATTGGTTTTCTCTAGGGAATGATCAAATTATCTAAAATTGAGAGTGTTGGTGGACTTTAGACTTTGGACATTATACATGATGCCTAATGAATGCAAGTGGCTGAAGGATGCATTGACTGAGTAGATTGACAAACGATGGTGTATACGTATGATCAAATATTATGCTGCTACAAAAAAGAGTGAATTTGTGAGGCATGTAACATTGTGAAAGAATCTGAGAGACATTTGGTGAGGCAAAATAAACTGGAAACAAATCAGCGATTATTATATGGTCTCTTCTAGAAAATGCTTATAAGAAAACAGGATCCTAGATTGTAAGCTCTTATAGCAGTCACATTTAGTCCAGAGCGATAACATATTTCTGGATTTTGAGAGTCTATTTTAAATATATGTAGCCTGGCATTTAGAGATTAGAATGAAGCTGATCAGGTTGGGATTAAGGTGATTCAGAACACAGGGGTAAGGAAGACCTTCTATATTTTAGCAACTCACCTACTCTTTGAGACTGAAGGAAGAAAGGTTTATTTTGTCTGGAGCCTAAATTTTCTGTAGCACATAACCTCACTCAATGTGCCTGGATAGCTCATTTAAGTAATTGAAACAGGGATCCCAGAATAAGATTGAGGGCCTTTAATCCTGTATAGCTTAATGTAATGCCTGGATATCCTAAAACATATTAAGCAATTAATCAAAAAGTATTGCAAAGCCCCTTGAGGGATGGCAGAAAAAATATGGAAGTATTAAACTTTACCACAGGAGAAACATCTGATACTGTGTCAAACTTCAGGGACACCCAAATCAATACACCAAGCCCTAAATCTTGAGACTTGCTTCTGTGAAGCTTATGTATACAGTGGAGAAGCTTAGCCCAATTATTGATGTGCCTAGAAGTTTCATCTGGAGGACCTCTGTTTTTGTTTAGATGTAGCCTCATTCTCTCTAAGCCCAACTCTGCAAGTGAAATCATTGCTCACCCCCCCTATGTGGCACATGACATCTAGGGGTGAAAGTCTCCCTGGCGGCATGGGCGATAACTCTCAGGAATGAGTTTTTGCCCTGGCACTGTTGGATCAACAATGCCATCCTGACCAAAACAGGGAAAAAAATTGTAACAAATAAGGTATCAGTGGCTGAGAGGTTACTCTGGAGGTCATTCTTACACAAACTTCAGTTAAACATTGCTACCTATCAAAACCTGCCAAATCCCAACCAAAACCACTCCAGCCAATCCTAAAGAACACCTAGAGCAAAATATAAGAGACTACAAAGGTTTCATGCACTAGGGTAACTTTCCAGAAACAGACAACCTCCAGATGGGTCCCTCCAGATAAGTCCTGAAGCCTAAAGGAGCCAGTCTCTCCAGAACATCAGCTAGTTCCATCTCCCTATCCCATATTATTGATAGCCCTTCCAACATGAAAAAGTCAGAATGACCATAGCACAAATAAATAAAAATAAAAAATACCCCTAAAGAGTGGGAAAAAAGACCAAAGGTGATGCTGGAGTTATACAGACAAGGTAGGGTTTAACAAAAAAATATGATTGTTGAATCACTATATTGATCACTTTTAGTCACCAGTATCTTAGAGCAGGTAGAAGTAAAAACCTAAAATTGTGGAATTGTAACACATACCAAACTCTGAAATCCGTTCTACAACTAATTGTTGGACTGTTCTTTGAAATTTTTTGCTCTTTTGTAAATACGTTACTTTTCACAAAAAAAAGAAGTAAAAAGTCAATTGTGATGACAAAAAAATATTTATTTCTTCTATCTTCCAATGTTCTGCAGCAGCTATAAGGAAAAATCTGAGATGATGGTATGGTAGCCCATGAAAAACTCTGGGATCTGTCTTGTAACTACTTGTTGAAGAGTGCTTTGAAAACTATTGCTTTTTTCTTCCTTTGCTTTATATATATGTTATATTATACAATAAAAAAGTTAAAACAAAATAAAGTAAAATAACTGAGCTGCCTAGATTACCAAGATACAAAAAATGAAGGCAGGGCAGACCAGTGAATAGAAAATAAATAAATAAATAAATAAATAAATAAATAAATAAATAAATAAATAAATAAATAAATAAATAAATAAATAAATAAATAAATAAATAAATAAATAAATAAAAATAAATGAGAGTTGTTTTTATGTGCAGAAAGTGTAACATACTCCCTAAAAGTAAATGGCCAATTTAATACTCCCTGGTTTCATGAATCCATATTCCTTTTATTGTGGTAATAAAACTAGCATGTCTTTATGCTATGATCCAAATGGGAAGTTTCTTCACTACAAGCAGCATGATATAGGAAGGGACTGGGAAATATGTATAAAATATGAACCCTCACAGAAAGTTCACACTTACCCCTTCCACTTGCACCCAAAATTTAATCACAAGTAAGCCTGAAAAACAAATGTTTGTCTCTGGCAAAAATTTTGTTATTAATGGGAGGAAAAAAAAGAACATTTATGGTGGACAATTAGTATTCTCTGTCAGCTTGGAATCCTTATTACTTACAGGTTTTTCTCTTTTTATAGTCAGAACCATTTATTGACATATAACTTCATGAACTTTCACATACTTTGAGATCACTTTTCGTTTTCCACTTGACTTTATTGCTTTTAACTGTTGTATTTAAATTTATTTTGATAATGAAATATCTATCATCTCATTTATAACATGTATCCTATGAATTTAACATTCTGTTAAATATTCTAAGATTTTTTAGAACTTTGTATCTATATTTGTTAAGATAAATCTATAATTCTTTTATTTGTTACACTTTTTAAGTTTCCTGATTGCTTTGTAATGAAAATTTAGCAATTATTATAAAATGAATGTAAAATAGAATTTATGAATATGAATTATTTGTAATTATGTGGACATATAAAAATATATATGAAATATATATTTTATATATTGTGAGATTATATGCAAAAATATATATGTTTGTATACATAATATTTGCCCTCAGAGACTTTTTGAAGATAATGTTTTCTTTTCAAGGAGTTTTGAAATATATTTATAATTTTCATGGCTAATTTGGAATCCCTACTGTTTTGGCAATTAAAAATATATTAAAATTTCCAACTCTATTTTCAGAATTAATGACATTGGTTGCACCTTGTATTATTTTATACATTTTAGATCTTCTTTTATTGGTTTGTATGCAGCACTTCTCATTTCTAATTCTGTTTTCATTTGTACTTTTGCATTTTTTGTTAATTAGATTGTCAAAAGCTTATCTATTTTATTTCAAAAACAAGCAAGCTACTGCATTTTCATATCAAGAAGATTTTGTTGAGCCTCATATTTATCACTCCTAAATTGTCAGGGAAAGGAATTTGAATCACACACATACAGCTTTGTGTTGTTTCGTTTGTGAGATTATATAGCCCTGAGATATGAGTCGGTGAAGTGTACTGAAATGCACCTCTTTTTAATTTGGGGGGAATGAAGTTTCATATATATTATTCATAAAGGAAGATTCTTTTACAGGGCCACAAAAAATTGAGAAGTTATGGGAGCATAGTTGTTCTTTGAGAATATAAATGCTTATATTTAAGGTTGTTTTGAGTGTATGGATAGATTTTCATAGTGTTTACTTTTTTTTTAACGATGATGAAGAGAAAGGGGATGGGTTATGTTGGACACAATTTTTGATCCTATAGGCCACATTATTTGAGTTTCACTGGACAAAATGTTTATGGACAGAATCCCAAGATATTTTATGTAGGACTCTTTAAGATACAGTGGGAGGGGCATGGGAGTAGGAAAGTAAGAATTCCTGGTCATTCAAGAAGCAAAGTGGTTCTTGAAAAAAGAAATAAGTATACATCATTATATATCATTGATATGATATGATAGATCATATGTTAGTATATATAATTATAATATATAATAAATATAATTATTATATATATAATATTTATGTATAAACAACATTTATTCCGGTAACCCCAAGAATAGCAGCTTGAGAAGCAGAGATTCTTATAGAGAATTCCATCAGCAGAACAGCAAATTAAAGCCCTTGAGTTGATATAAGAACAGAGAGCATCTACATTGCCTACAATTAACACCTAGAAGTGGGAAGAATGAAAATGAATGATCAGCACATTGTGACTGCATAGGAGTGTGATGTTACAACAGGAGACAATGGCAGCTTAAAAAATTTGTATCTCCTCCCATAGAGAGTGTGGTAGTTAGATTCAGTTGTCAACTTGGCCAGGTGAAGCCACCTAGTTTTGTTTCTGTGGACATGAGCCAATGGTACGTGAACCTCATCTGTTGCTAATTACTCCTGCAGTCGGCTAGGAGGCATGCCTGCTGCAATGAATGACATTTGACTTAATTGGCTGGTGCTTAAATGAGAGACCTCAACGTAGCACAGCCTAAGCAGCTCGGCATTCCTCATCTCAGCACTCACAGCTCAGCCCAGGCCTTTGGAGATGTAGAAAGAAGTCACTGGGGAAAGTTGTTGGAACCCAGGGGCCTGGAGAGAAGACCAGCAGAGACCATCCTGTGCCTTCCACGTAAGAAAGAACCTCAGTGGAAAGTTAGCTGTCTTTCCTCTGAAGAACCAACAGAATAAATCCCCTTTTATTAAAAGCCAATCTGTCTCTAGTGTGTTGCATTCCAGCAGCTAGCAAATTAGAACAGAGAGTTTAGGTCTTCTTCAAATCCTCTTGGTCTGGACAGGCTTGCTACTTCTTTGATAATAAAGTATGGCAGTGGTAATGCTAAGTGACATCCACAGCAACATCATTAAAAGACTTTGTGCTTCCACCTGGTCTCTTGACTGTTTCCAAACTTTGCACTAATAGAACAGTCTCTTTCTGAATGGGCCCTCTGGGAAATGCTTCTTTAGCACTTACCTGCCAAGCTGCAAGAAATGCAAACCACATGGAAAAGTCATGTGTAGGTACTCTGAAGAATGAGCAATCCCAGCTGAGTCCAGCCCAGGCATAGACTTGTTAGTGAAATAACACCTAGTTGATTCCAGTCCTCACCATTTGTGTCCCTCTCAACCATTCGAGTCTTCCAGATCTCATGGAGCAGAGACAAACTATCTCTGCTGTGTCACCCTGATTTCCTATTTCAGAGAAACCATGACTGTAACAAAATGGTTGTTTTATAGTTCTAAATTTGGGGTGGTTTGTTATGCAAAATGAGTAACCAGAACAAAAACTCATGAACATTTGTTTCATTGATGGGATGGGAAGTTTGGCAATAAGCTGAGGACAGAAGGTTACATAGAACAAAAACAGGAAATCTGCATTGTGATTATACATATTTACTCTTTTATATCCAGTTTGCAATTTCATGATAGGGATAGATGATAGATAGATAGATAGATAGATAGATAGATAGATAGATAGATAGATAGATAGGTAGATAAATCGATCACCAATGAATATAGTCTCTATACACCTTAGCTTTAAAAATCATTTATGAAATGCTAATATAGCAAAATGTTGCTGCAGTTTCTTCAGTAGATATTCTCATTTTACTGTTGAGTAAATTGTTAGGTCTTTTCAGCAAACTTAATGAGTAGCTAATGTATTAACTTTCAATATATTGTATCCATGTATTGTAAATTGGTCACTACTTAAGAAAAATATATTTTGGTAATAAGCATGTTTCAGTAAATAGTTATGCCAGGGAATTTTCTGGAATGATGGCAATATTCTATACCTTGATTTGGTGGTAGCCACAGAGTTATGTGCAATTGTGTGAATTAACACAACTGAGACAACATATATTACATATTTAATTTTACCTTAAAAATAAAAATACAAGCAAAATAAATACATATTTAAATTATTTGAAAATGTAGAGCAAATAATATCTAAAGATATTTTCATGATAACAGTGTCAACATATCACATCTAATATGTCAAATGTAGGTCTTTTCTGAGATTAAATTATAAAGAGACTGTTGCATCCATCTTAATAGTACTTCTGCTCCTTCTCTGTAAAGCAACTGTGATGTTCTAAAAGGCACAGCTGACAAGGAACTGTGGGAAATCTCTAACAGCCAGTGAGGAGGAACTGAGACACTTAATCTAATAGCCTATGAAGAAATGAATCTTGCCAGCATCTATGTGAATGAACTGGGCAAAAGATCCTCCACCGCTCAAGGGTCTTCCTATGAGGCCACAACCATATCTGATACTCTGACTCAGACCATGACCCACTGAAACTGCCAAATAATAAATGTTGATTCTTTTAAACCCTCCAGCTTTGAGGTAATTTTATAAGCAACAAGAGACAACTAATACATACAATATACACACTTTTGGTTCTGCTTTTTTTGCTCAACATGTTTTTGAGATAATGGTTTTGGAGATTCATCATGTTGTATTATGTATCAGCAGTTAATTTGTTGATATCCCCAATTAGTATTACATTGTGTAAAATGATCAAAATTTGTTTAGCTATTGTTTAATTGTTGGAATTTTAAGTGCTTCCTTTTTTAGACTATTTTGAATAAGGTTGATGTGAATATCTTGGGAACATGTGTTTTTGTTTCTATAGGATTAATAGTTGCTGGTTCATTGCATAGAAGTACATTAAACTTTTAAGATATTTCTAAACAGTTTTAAAAAGTTTAATATTTTACACATCCATGAGCAATATCTGAGAGTTCTAATTGTTCCACATCATCTTCAACATTTGATATTGTCTGTCCTGCTAATAGTATCCATTATACTGGTGTGGAATCATATCTCACTGTGCTGTCATTTGTATGTCCTGATGTCTAAGGATTAGAGTAAGTTTCATGTACTTATTGACCATTTCTAGATTTTTTTTGGTGAAATTATCCTCAAGTATTTCCATATATATATTTTTTTAATTCAGTGCTTGCCTTTAACTATAACATTATAGGGATTCTTACATATTTTGGATTTAAGTGCCTTTTCCAATATATGTGTAGTGAATATTTTACCTCAGTGTGTTGTTTGTCAATTCATTTTGTTAGTGTTTTTTAATAAACAAATAGTTTATGCCTATTAATATATTTAATCTATCTTGTGCATTTTATTTCTTCTTGAAGATCTGGACAAGATAAGTACCAATGATCACCAGTAGCCAGCACAAAATGCTGCAGTCATTAGGAAGAAAGCACAACTTGATTTGGACTTCTCTTAGCCTCAAAAACATGAGTTAATAAATTCCCATTATTTAAGCCAACCCATTACAAGATATTTGCTTGAATAACACAAGAAACTAAACCATTCTTATTTTGATTTAAATCTCAGAAACAATCTTTTTCTACTGGGGGAGATTCCTCTCAACTTTTCAGCCTAGCGCCAGCTTTTGAGGTCCTTGAACATTTTTTATGATCTCTACTCCTGCCCAATCTTCGCATGCCTTGAATGACTTCTCCCTACTCTGTTCTCCTATCCACTGTGTTTAGTAGGCTTCATCCTAGAAATCAGTGTCTGCTGCCCTTTCTTTGGGAGTTTTTCTCTCAGCACTCCTACTGTGTCCTGAGGCTTTGGACTGCTACCTTTCACCCTTGACTATCTTATGCATATTTATGGCAGCATATGACTGTTTCTGCTCTAGTCTCTATTTCCCACCTATTGTTATGTTCTTCTCATTTGCTTGATGAAGACTGTCAGGGAAAATCTTGGCAAATGGGTACAGACACATTCCATGACTGGGTATCTTCAAACTATTTATCCATCATACTTGCCTACATATGGCCTTAAAAGTCTGTTAAAGCTCCATCTGATTTCTCTTTCCTTTGTGTTGAGCATTGAATCATGTCTCCCACAAAACGCATGTTCAAGCCTAACTTCTAGTCCTGTGGGTGTGAACCTATTTGTAAATAGGACATTTGATGGTGTTATTAGCTGTGGCTTTCCCAAACTAAATGAAGGTGGGCCTTATTCCAAAATGGCTGAAGTCTTTATAAGCAAAGGCAAGTGGACACATAAGCAGAAGCCATAAGAAGAGCCAGAAACTGGAAGTCAACAGAACCTGGAAAAAAAGAAGACACTACCAAGTACAATACCATGTGGTGGAAAGACAACTAAACATTGATGGCCAGCCAGAAAATGCTAACCCTGAGAGTAAGCATGCTTTCTAGCCTCTGAAATTAAGCCAAAAACTTTTATAGGCTTTGTTTTAGCAGCCAGGAAACTAATACACTTTGTTTGCTCACTCTTGATTCCATTCTGCTCCCTGAATAAAGTTGCCCATACAACCTTATCTCCTACAAAGGACACTTTTTTTCTGGAATTTGGTTTAGACTTCCATATGCTCTGTGCTTTCATGGGGAGGGAAGGGTTATAATTTAGTAACTTATATTACTTGTTCTCATTGTTATAGTGGGAGTGATGTATATTTGGGTATTTATGACTTTCTATATCTGAACCAGAATCATAATAATTTTAATAAACATTGAACTCTACTTTGTTAATTTAAAAATGCAACATATTAATTTCCATGGTTTTATGATATTTATTTACAATTCCACCAGGCACATGTGAAAAGTTTATTTTTAGACATAAGATTATCCCTTCAAAATGTGATTAAAACTTTCAGAACAATGAATTATCAATCAAGATTTTTCCTTATACATTCAGTTTTAGCTTCAGAAGTGTTTCGTACTGATTTTTTCTTATATGCCATTCTAGTGTTTAGGTAAATATGGAAATCATGCATTAACTGATTCTTGGTAGAGAAATTCAAATGCTAAGCCTGTTAATCATTATGATTAAATAAACCTTTCTTCAAAGGAAAATACTGTTAGGAAAAATAATATGAAGACTTATTTCAGTCATATATAGAGTTTGGTATATATCCCTTTATTTCTACAAAAATTTAAAAGTTTATCAGCAGGCTAAAACTAGTGAAATTGATATTCTATTTCAGTCTTTAGTTCTAGTTTTTATTCCTTCACAATCATTTGTTTTTTTTTTTTTTTTTTTTTTTTTTTTTTGCATGGTAAGGCTCTGGGACTCAAACCTGGGTCTCTGGCATGGCAGGAGAGAATTCTGCCAATGAGCCACCATTGCATCACCCACACATGTCTTCTATATCTGAGAAACTAAGGTGGCATTTACCTTATTTTCTTTTAATATGATATAAAGAGTGAAATTGCTGAGAAGGTTGTGAGGGTAACACATTAGCTCCTTAGCTATTTTTCTTTAATATTAATACTTTATTTTTCTAAATACGTATGAAATTTAAAAATTGTGGGGAAAAATGGTATATTTGTATTCTTAAATTCAAATATTTATGTTATTTCATTAAATTTCAAATGCCCAGAAAAGCTGAAAGAACAGAATAAGCATCTTTATACCCCTCTAAGAAATTCAATAATTGTATCTTGCCAAACCTGTTTCACTTTTCTATATCTTGTTTGGCTAAATCATTTGAAATTTTGCTTCTGACATCAGGATCTCTCACCCTGAAATAGTTCCCCACATATCTCTAAAGAACAAGGACAATGAGGCCTACGAAACCACAACAAAATTACCATAATTAACTATGAAAATAAACAGTAAAGCAATAACAATTAAAAATCACCATTCTCAAATTTTCCTAATTGGTTCCAGTTTGGCATTTGTACCTTTTTTTATTTTTCAGTCAAGTGTGCTCCATTGAATATTTCTGTTATGTTTCTGTTATTCTCTCCCAATATAGATCATTTTCATTGCTTCTTCTTTCTTCTTAGCATTAAATCCTTTGAAGATTTCAGACCCCCTGACCTTAAAAACATCCCGTGTATGGATTTATTTATTTCCTTTTGATTAGATACCGGTCAATCATTTGTACTAAGAACATGCATCAGGTTATTCTGTTTAAGGCCTATTGCGTGATATTCATAGAAGACCGTCCTACACTGATAATGGCAAATTTGATCACTTGGTTAAAGAGGAAACTGCAAGATTTAATTATTATAATATGTGTTTCAATTTTTCAATTACAAAATAAATATGGGATGATTTTTGGGGGCCATGTGTCATGGTCAGGTTCATGTGTCATCTTGGCCAAGTGGTGGTACTTGTTTTTCTGGTTGGGCAAGTGCTGGCCTGTCTGTTTCGATGTGGACATTTCATAGAATTAAATCATGATCATGTCAGCTACATCCACAGCTGAACCCATTCGTAATCAGCCAAAGCAGAGTGTCTTCTGCCATGATGATGCTCAATCTAATCACTGGAAGCCTTTTCAGAGGATTCAGAAGAGACAGGCTCTCTTCCTGCTTCAGCTGATTAGCATCTCCTGTGGAGTTCATCCAGACCCTCCATCAGAATCGTCAGCTTCACAGCCTGCCCTGCGGATTTTGGACTCTGCATTCCCGCAGTCATGTGAGACACTTTAATAAATTTTAAATTTGCGAGTGTTCCCTCTTGATTCTGTTCCTCAAGAGAACCCTAACAAATAAGAAACAGAATCTTAAAAATGGGTTTTTATGAATGGTTTTCTACTCTGACTGGACTCAGAGGCACTAAGGATTCTGAATCCCATAATCAGAATGACATTCCCAATCCACAGAGTGAGTTGACAAAGTAGACAGTCAAAATATCACCACTTGATTCGCTTAATACTTCTCTTGTATGAAGCCAGGCTTTGGGGGATAAAGTTATTGATATCTTTACAGAGTTTTGTGGAAATAAGAGGTATAGAGATGTTGGTTGGTTGTTGTTAGATACACTGGCTACATTAAGGAGTGAAATGGATGGGCTTAAGGCTTCAAACAAGAAGCTTAAGCACCATCTGACAGATGTAGACGTTTCTGAGTACCCTGAAGGAAAATCTTATTTCCTGTAGCCGTAGACTTGAGATCTCTGAAAATCAGACTCAGAATCTTATTGTTAGAGTAGCAATTTTTAAATGTAAACTGAAATCTCAGTGTTGCATGGTGTCTGCCATTAAAGCGAGGGCATTGACTGGAAGCAAGTGGGACCCTGAAGAATGGGATGGTGACATATGGATTGATAATGATGTTGGGGTGGAGTTGAAACCCTTGATCATGCTGAGTCTTCTCTAGATAACCCTGTAATAGTCTGCCCTGAGGACATAGCTGCCCCACCTCCAGCCTGCCTTGAGAAGTTGGCCACCCAACCTCTTCTTGAAGGGATTAGCCCTAGAGTGATTAATCTTGTTTCACCAGATGAAACTGCAAATGAATGCCCTGAAGTAAATGGCTTGGAAGATATTTCTAATTCTTTTCATGACCCACCCCCACCACCCCTCATTTCTTCCAGACCTATAACTAGACTAAAGTCCCAACAGGACCCTAAAGGTGAGGTACAAAGTATCACACATGAGGAGGTACATTATACTCCAAAAGAGCTGTGTGAGTTTTCCAATTTATATAGACAGAAATTAGGGGAGTATGTGTGGCAATGGATTTTAAGGGTGTGGGGTAATGGTGGGAGGAATATAAGGGTGGATCAGGCTGAATTCATTGATATGGGCACACTAAGCAGAGTTTCTGCATTCAATGTTATAGCATGAGGGATTAGAAAAGGTATTAACAGTTTGTTTGGATGGTTGGTTGAAACATGGATCAAAAGCTGGCTGACATTACCTGAGGTTGGAATGCTGGAACTGCCCTGGTATAATGTAGTTGAGGGGATCCAGAGGCTTAGAAAGATTGGAATGTTAGAGTGGATTTATCATGCAAAGCCTGCTCTTACTCCCCAGGAATGTCAGGAGGATGCACCTTTTTACCAGAACAATGAGAAATAAATTTGTGAAACTAGCATCATCATCCCTGAAGAGCTCTGTGGTTGCACTTCTCTGTAGGTCAGATATTACTGTAGGAACTGCCATCACTGAACAGGAATCCTTAAACACAATGGGGATGATGGGATCCTGAGTTGGCAGAAGCATGGCAGCACTTAATAGCTAAAGACAGGGTAGACATTGCTGTTATAATAAACAGCAAGCTCAAAGCAGGCATCAAAATTATATGATTCTCAGAGATCTGTGGCATTGGCTAGCAAATCATGGGGTACCTAGAAATACAATAAAATGGCGATCTACTAAATTCTTATTCGAGCTGTATAAACAAAAGTGTTCTAGGCCAAGTGAACAGAAGTCTAACCTGAATTACAAAAACACAGAGTCATGGCCCCTTAATCAATTTCCAGACTTGAGACAGTTTACAGACTCAGAGCCCCTTTAATGAAGGGGAGGCCAGGTCCCTTTGGGGAGAACCCTGTTACACTGCCGCAAATTTGTGCTATTAATCTTCCTCCAAGCCTTCCCCAAATAGAATGATGGCCTTTTACCAGGGTAATTGTGCATTGGGGAAAAGGAAATGATCAGATGTTTCAGGGATTATTAGACACTGGTTCAGAAGTGACATTAATTCCAAGGGACCCAAAACATCACTCTTGTCCACCACTCATAGTAGAGGCTTATGGAGGCCAGGTGATCAATGGAGTTTTAGCTCAGGTCCATCTCACAGTGGGTCCAGTGGGCCCCCAGATCCATTATGCAGTTATTTCCCCAGTTCCAGAATGAATAATTGGTATAGACATACTGAGCAACTGGCAGAATCCCCACATTGGTTCTCTAACTTGTGCAATGAGGGCTAAGGCCAAGTGGAAGCCAGTAGAACTGCCCCTACCTAGCAAAATAGTAAATCAGAAGCAATACTGGATTCCTGGAGGGATTGCAGAGATTACTGCCAATCTTAAGGCCTTGAAGAATGCAGGGGTGATGATTCCCACCACATCCCCATTCAACTTTCCTATTTGGCCTGTGCAGAAAACAGATCAGTCTTGGAGGATGACAGTGGATTAACGTAAGCTCAACCAAGTAGTAACTCCAATTGTAGCTGCTGTTCCAGATGTGGTATCATTGCTTGAGCAAATCAATACATCCCCTGGTACCTGGTATGCAGCTATTGATCTGGCAAATGCTTTTTTTCTCAATAGCTATTAGTAAGGACCACCAGAAACAGTTTGCTTTCAGCTGGCAAGGTCAGCAATATACTTTCACTGTCCTACCTCAGCGATATATCAACTCTCTAGCCCTATGTCATGATCTTGTCCACAGGGAACTTGATCATTTCTCCCTCGCACAAGACATCACACTGGTATATTATATTGATGATATCATGTTGATTGGACCTAGTGAGCAAGAAGTAGTAACTACTCTAGACCTACTGGTAAGGCACTTGTGTGTCAGAGGATGGGAGATAAATTCAACAAAAATACAGGGGCCTTCCACCCCAGTGAAATTTCTAGGTGTCCAGTAGTGTGGGGCATGTTGAGATATCCCTTCTAAGATGAAGGAGAAGTTGCTGCATCTGTACCCTCCTACGACCAAAAAAGAGGCACAATGCCTCGTTGGTTTCTTTGGATTTTGGTGACAACATATTCCTCATTTGGGTGTGCTACTCCAATCCATTTATCGAGTGACCAGAAAAGCTGCTAATTTTGAGTGGGGACATGAACAAGAGGAAGCTCTGCAACAAGTCCAGGCTACTGTACAAGCTCCTCTGCCACTTGGGTCGTATGATCCAGCAGATCCATGCTGGAAGTGTCAGTGGCAAATAGAGATGCTGTTTGGAGCCTTTGGCAGGCCCCATAGGAGAATCACAACACAGACCCTTAGGATTTTGGAGCAAAGCTTTACCATCTGCTGTAGATAATTACTCTCTTTTTGAGAAACATCTTTTGGCCTGCTACTGGGCTTTAGTAGAGACTGAATGTTTAACTGCAGGCCATCAAGTTACAATGAGACTTGAGTTGCCTATCATGAGCTGGGTGTTGTCTGTCCCACCAAACCATAAAGTTAGGCATGCGCTGCAGCACTCTATTGTAAAATGGAAATGGTTTATACGAGATAGGGCCAGAGCTGGTCCTGAAGGCACAAGTAAGTTACATGAAGAACTGGCCCAAATGCCCATGGTTTCCACTCCTGCCACATTACCTTCTCTTTCCCAGACCAGAGCTATGGCCTCTTGGAGAGTTTCTTACAAAGAATTGACTGGCAAAGAGAAATCTCGGGCCTGGTTTACAGATGGTTCAGCATGATATGCAGGTACCAGCCAAAAGTGGACAGCTGCAGCACTCCAAACCCTTTCTGGGGTGTCCTTGTGTCCTTGAAGGACAGTCATGAAGGGAAATCCTCCCAGTGGGCAGAACTTCGAGGAGTGCACCTGGTTGTTCATTTCGCCAGAAAGGAGAACTGGCCAGAGTTTGCATTTGTATACTGATGCATAGACTGTTGCTAATGGTTTGACTGGAATGTCAGGGACTTGGAAAGACCATAATTGAAAAATTGGTGACAAAGAGGTCTGGGGAAGGAGTATGTGGATAAAACTTTCTGAGTAGGCTAAAAACATGAACATATTTGAGTCCCATGTGAATGTGCACCAGAGGGTGATTTCAGCAGAGGAAGGTTTCAATAATGAAGTGGACAAGTTGACCCATTCTATGGATACCAGTCAACCTCTTTCCCCAGCAACTCCTGTTGTTGTCCAATGGGCTCATGAACAAAGTGGTCATAGTGTTAGGGATGGAGGCTATGCGTGGGCTCAGCAACATGGACTTTCACTCACCGAAGCTGACTTGGCTACAACCACTGATGAGGGCCCAATCTGCCAGCAGCAGAGACCCACACTCAGCCCCCAATATGGCACCATTCCCTGAGATGACCAGCCTGCTACATGGTGGCAGGTTGATTACATTAGACCACTTCCTTCATGGAAGGGGCAGTGAATTTCTCTAACTGTAATAGACACATTCTTTTGTCTGGATATGGGTTTACTTTCCCTGCATGCAATGCTTCTGCCAAAACTACCATCCATGGGCTTACAGAATGCCTTATTCATCATCACAGTATTCCACACAGCATTGCTTCTGATCAAGGAACACATTTCACAGCAAATGGAATGGAATTCTCTGGTCTTACCCTGTTCCCCATCATCCAGAAGCAGCTGGATTGATAGAACGGTGGGATGGCCTTTTGAAAACTCAATTACGGTGCCAACTAGGTGGCAATTTCTTGAAAGCCTGGGGTAATGTTCTCCAGGACGCTGT
>PVIY010033436.1:0-28043 GCA_004026745.1 Myrmecophaga tridactyla
TGTTGTTTCATTTTTAAAAATAAAAACCACTTACAAGATTACAGGAGACAATGCATACAAAAGACTTGGTATTTAATGGGAAAACTCAATAAATAGTACCTTTTTATTAATACTTCTATTAATATACTATATTTATTGTTCAAAATCTACCAAAACTTGACAGAACCAGTGGGTGAAGAGAAATTTCAAATTCTCATATAATTTTTTTGAAGAATTATATTTCTTTTAACCTAATATAGCCAAAATATTATCATCTTAGCATGTAATTAATATAAAAACTACTAATGAGATAGTTTATATTTTTACTAAATATAAAGTAAAATATTTAGTAAAATATAAAGATTTTACTAAATCTTTGAAATCCAGCATGTTTTTTTAAGAATAGATTTTATTTTTTAGAGCAGATGTACATTTACAGGAAAATTACACAGAAAGTACAAAGTTCCCATATACTGCCCCCCACACACACACAGGTTTTGCTATTAACATTTTGCATTAGTAGTGTATTGGATACAACTGATGAACCAGTATCAGAAGAATTATATGATTAATTAAAGTCTGTAGTAGGGGCCACTTTTCGTGAAAAAGTTTTTCATGAAAATATTTTCACCGTGGCAACATATATGCAACATACATGGCATTTCCCATTGTAATCACTTACAAATACACAATTCAGTGGTATTAATTATAATTACAGTGTTCTGCTACCGTTATCACCAATCCACCCCTGGCACGACAACATTCTCCCCAATGGACAAAGACACCTGAAATTTTGGTCTTGACTGATTTTCCAAAGGCAAAAGAAAATACAGTGCCCTGGAAGGAAGATTTCTGGGAAGCCAGGGCCATTGACCAAGGAGAGCTGGCTCAAGCCAATGGCAAAGCTCCCCGCTTAGCCACTCTGGGGAGAAGAGAGGCTACTAAACCCTATGTCACCATTTGGGGAAATACACTGGTATCCCGTTCATGTGGCTGAAGAATCGAGGACAGTAGGTATCTATCCAGAATTCCTCATGCCCACAACTTCTCACCCTGCCTGCAGTTAACTGAACAATGTTTAAAGGCTTTCTAAATGGATTTAACCAAAAACGAGCTGCTGGCAGGCAGAGGGGTGGCCACAGGATGCAACCATCAATTTGTGTCACTGTAGCTTTTGAAGGCAGATGGACGGGGCACCTTCTGCCTTACTTCTGGTCTTTGCTGGGAAAAGGGTGTATGGGGGTGGGGAGGCTGATGAGGGGGCTTAACTCTGAGTCTCTTCAGCATAAGCCAGTTCCCCACCTTGTCTTGTTCCTCTTCTTTTTCACATCAAGAGATGCCACTGTGGGGATTACAATTTCACCCACAAATAGCAGAAACAGTTCAGACGTTTGCTCAGGGATTCCTTTGGAGAGGAAAGCAGGATGAGCAGAAGCCTGGGTCTCCCATCTCGTCCCCAGGTAATGGCTTTTGTACCAGGGCACAATGAAGTCACTGTTCACTTAGAGATGTGTGTCCTGAATACACAATGCCTTCTATTCTCGGAGCCCAAAGAAAACAGGCGTTGGCATGAGGCATCCACATTTTCCTTAATGAACTGAATAGCCCAACCCGAAATTCAAGTGCTAAACTTTCAACAGCCCACAAAAGGCTCGTGTTCCAGTCTGGTTCACTGAAACTAAGTGACTTTTATACCAGCCTCAAACCCTCGGAGCACTGACTTGCTCATTCTTCTCTTATCAGCACGTTTAGGGGGTCAGTTCCACCATGTAAGCAAGGGAAACAAATTGAGCATATGACACTTTGGATGAAAAACATACAAAAACCCAAATTCCTGTGTGTTACTGAAAGTTTTCTCTCCTCTCTCTCCTGTCCCAGAAACCGGGGAAATTCAAATAGGCAATTCGATCTCTGGAATAAAATGTCCTAAATGGCTGCCACAAACGATGACTCTCCCAGAACGAAATCCTGCTCATAAAATATGTGAGAACTGGATGTCTGTATTAAGAAGGCTTCTCGCTCCCCACACGGAAGTTTTTTGCTTGGAAGTGACATATAAATGATAGCTCTGTGGGGTAAAGACTACATTATATACACGGTGTGCAGCTCACTATTTATTTACACAGCAAAATGAGAAAAAGGATGGATAAAAGCATGGCTCAACTAGAGGGTAATATTCTTGGACCTAAAGCAAAGTATTTGACAATATAAAAAGACACATATGGCAGATTTACACCAAAGCCATTTTTGAGATGTAATAAAAATAGGTCCCTAAGCATAATTTCTCTTGCCTTTGCTAACAGACATCTTGTAGTATCTTGCAGTGTTAATAATTACACAAGTTTGGGCTCAGAAGGGAAATTTCTACAAGAAGAGAGGCTGAAATAGAGGAAGAATAAACTAGGACTCGTGGAGATTTAGGAGGCGAAATGATGTTATGAGTTCATAAAAGCTTTGGTATATTTAATCACCAGGATTTATACCTTCTCTTTCCTGGACTGCAAACGGACAGAAATACTTCTCTTACCACAAAGTGTCAAATATCTGTCTATCTGTCTGTCTGTCTATCTATCTATCTATCTACCAGAACAAGTGACTCAGTCGTGCAAAGATCAACATTAAAAGTGCAAAACAAACTTCAGGAGAAGAGGTCTAAGACTCCAATTTGGGGAAAATAAACTGCTTTTGTTTTATACGCTTTCCTAACCCATTAAAGAAACAGGAAGCACAAAGATGATACCGACAGAAATAAAGTCAGGACCTTTCAAGATCCAGACTTAGAATTTTATGGTGTTCTCATTAGAAAGCAAATCCTATGGCTTAATTCACCATGCTGGTCAAAATTGTTTCCTAGATCTGAAATTTAAAGGAAGAACAAAGTAAGGGGACAGAGAGTTCTCAGCCTTTCCTTTACAGCTGTTTGACACTAGTTCTATAAAGCAGCTCTCCAGGCGGGGAGCCATGGCACGCGACAAATGGACTGGAGGTCCTCTCACCAGGAAAGCAGGGGTTTTGCGCCTGATCTCAGCCCATCAGGAGCTGGCAGGGTCCAGCCCTGTCCCAGACCCTCTACTCAACGCTGCTCAGCCAACCCCTTTTTCTCCACCAGTGGAAGTGCCAGGTAATTAGTCTCTGAGCCTTAACTGACATCAGTTTCAGTTCAAAGTGGGATGCAAAATTTTTATACCTGTTACTTGTAAGTTAACATATGCATGTGTTGTGTTTGTATGTGGGTCCCTGCTCACGGTGTAAGCCCTTGATCACCTGCCTAGGGACGGGAAAGAAACGAGACTTTTAAAAATTCAGATTCCAGGGCGGGCCACGGTGGCTCAGCAGGTAAGAATGCTTGCCTGCTGTGCCTGAGGATCCGGGTTCGATTCCTGGTGCCTGCCCATGTAAAAAAAAAAAAAAAAAAATTCAGATTCCAGGGCCATCCCTTTGATTCTGATTTCATGCACAGGTGGGGCCCGGCAACCTGCATTTCAACGAGCTCCCCAGGTGAAGTCCATACACAGTGAAGTGTAAAACCCACAAACTTACAGGTGTGCTTCCCAAGCGGAGCCACAGGAGGAGCTGTTAACAATCCAGATGGCCAGACCTGGCCCCAAAACAATTAAATCCTAATCTCTGTGGCTGGTGGCCAGGCAGCCCTGGCAGCAGAGGTTTTTAAAGTTCACAGGTGATTCCACAGGCACCCAAGGCTGAGAGCCACTGAGGCTAAAGCAAATTGGTGCTGCTTATGCAAGACAAGAGAGGAACTAGCACAGTTCCTCTGTCAGATACTCAGAAGACAGGCCCCAAATACATATATTTTTAATCACTCCTGTGGGTTGGTGTTTCCTTTCAGTGGCCAAGTCTGCAGTCCTCTAAAACTCCTTTCTCAGAACAGTCTGCTCATTACATCAGACCACCATGACCCCAGAACAAGGGCTGAGCTTTTGTTATAAATTTACCTTGCAGCCTGGAGAGCTGCTCGATCACACACACACACACACACACACACACACACACACAGAGTAAATGATGGACAATTCAGAAGTGGAAATGCTCTGCCACATCCCAAAACTACCAATCCTGGCCCAGACAGCCCTTTGTCCACTTCTCAAGGATGACAAAAAAAAATTGATTTCTTAATGATTTTTGTGCATCACACAAGGTGCATTTAGATGCCTTCCCGTTCTCTGTCCTGGTGGGCTGCCACCAGGGAGAGTTTAGTTACCTGTGCCCAGGGGCAGCTGTGGCTAAACTGCTGGCAATGCGAAGAGCACACATTCCATTCCCCCCAATTTCTTCATGCACGATTCAGTGAAGCTGGGGTCTTGGGCCACGGATGAAATCTCCCCACAGACTGCATTCATTAGAAACTAAATTCCTTCCACAAACTCTTTAAAAAGGCAAGTGCCCTTAAAGGAAGCTAAGCCCCATTCACCAGGAAGTGTTACTTTAATCCATGGATCAAAACTGGAGGCCCGGGGCAAGTGCTTTTTTGTTTGAGCCCCACAGTATTTTGGAAAGAGCCAAACATGTTTAAGGCCTCTAATTCTGGGCACTGCCAGGGAACCGGAGGCGCAGGCAGCGCTGCCTCACATCCCCACACGCCACGTCACACACACAGAGGAAATAATGGCTGCCCCATTCACATGGGCCATGTACTCTCCAGCTGGACAAAGCCACGCTGCTCCCGCACCCCCAAAGTCGGCTGCTGCTCATGTAGCCCCCGCGGGCATCTGAGTTTACAAACTCTGCTCTAAGCAATAATTCACTCCCAAGGGACAGAACGGGTGATACAAAGAGACCTGACCTGACAGGATTAGTCAACACATATTCCCTCTCCTACTCATCCGCCGTAAAACCTTGCACATTCACTCTCTCCTCGGAGCTTTCGTTTTCTCGGCATTACTTACTATTCCTGTTGAATATGACAGCTTCTTAGGGTGTATATGAGGATGAGAAGGAGATGAACATTAATAGGAAAGCATTTGGGAACTATGAAGCTGTGCACCTGTAGACGACAGCCAGGAAAGGGATGCCTGGGGGTACGCTAGGAGGTCCACGGTGGGTGCTGGCTTCATGAGGAAATGTGATAGTTAGTTTTCTGGGTCACCTCAACTAGGGGATGGCATCCAGTGATTTACTCAAACCTTAATCTCGATGTGGCCCTGAAGGTATCCTGTGGATGTGGTTAGCTTCTATAATCAATTGACTTCAGTGAAGGATTACTCTCTAAATAAGTTGCAGGTCTTAAGAGCAAATGCTGAGGTTTCCTAGAGAAGATGCTCTGCCTCGGAGGCTGCAGCATCAACTACTGTCCGTGTTTCCAGCCTGCAAGCTTGCCCTATGGATTTTGGATTTGCCAGTCCCTATTGTCAAATGAGCCAAATCCTTAAAATAAATCTTCTCTAAGTGTGTGTGTGTACATATCCTCTTACTGGCTTTGTCCCTCTGGAGAACGCTGATAAAGAAGGCAACCTGCAGAACCTAGGTAGCCCTATGAGAGCAGCAACTGCCAACCCAGCTCCTAGAGCAGGTGCTACCATACCTAGGAAGTAGTCCAGTGGAAACCAAGGGGATGCCCAAAGCCAGCTCTTGAGTTTCAGTGAAGAGACTAGCTTGGGAGGCCGCAAAACATGTCCTCACAACTGAGCCCAAGTCCCTCATTACTTCTGATCTGACCTAGTGTCTACGATTCAGACCAGGGTCTCCTGATCCATACCTGGTCTTCAACAGGAAGACAGAGAGGAAAGCGAAGATACACGTATTGCTCCCCCATCTCCCACTTCCTTCCTCACTGCCATCTCCCTCCCCAAAGACCTTATCTCCTCTCCTTCCCCTATATTATCAGTTGAGTAGGCTATTTGCATTTTGGCAGGGTTTTCCTTTTCCAAGTCCTATCAACTGAGTCTGTAGGAGATGGCAGATGGTCTCCTACACAGTTAATTTGAGCACATATTCAAGGCAATAATCAGCTACAGATTGACTTGGCAACAGCGACCAGGGGGGAGAGACCAAGCCTTTCCAAAGTCCATCATGTCCCCTTGACGTTGCCTGCACTGGCTTTGCCAACAGAAAGAGTGTATTTTAATCTCATGTTAATTTGTTTTGGAAGGGACTAGATTTCATAACCATTCCATCCACACTTTCAAATAAACTCAGTATGAATTCTGTGGCACTTCTCTTTGCATTGGTAATGCTATATTAATCAGCTTTCTTTCTATTTCATTATCCAACCTGTCATCTAAAGGTGCAGATATTAGGTCAGGCTCTTTCCATCTTGCCCATCGATCTGTCTCAGGAGGGATGCTGATGGCCACCCTGCTGAAATCCCAGGAATGCCACCACTCTTGCTCATGTCCCAAGGTCTTTTCATGTAAGGAAATAAAGTTGACCTGATATGACCACTTCTTCTAAGAATGCAACCAGAGTCTCCATTCCAGCTTTGTTTGTTATTCTTATTCAGAACACAGCTCTACAAAGCTGGGAGGCTTGGGGGGGGGGGACGGCAGGGGGGCAGATTAGTATTTGTCACAATCAGCCAGGAACGGTTTAGACTAGTTACGCAGTCATCGCTATTTTTATAACTCACCCATCCCATCTCATTTTTGGTAGATTCTTTAAAAATCTGAGCTTATTTAGAAAGTTCCTTTTACAATATTTATCTCTTTCCACTGTTTCTCTTCGATTGGATTATTTGTGTATTGCTTTATTTTTTTGGAGCTCTTATCTTTTTGAGCCATATTCTTCTTTATATATGTATATTCTGGTTTCTTAACAAGTAGCATAAGAGTTGATTACCAACACCAGGACCCCATGGCGTGTCTCTCCCCAGTTGCATTATCAGGCGGTTCCTCTTTGTGGTTCAGAATTAAGTTCAGGATAGGGACAAGCCCCCATGCTTCCTCCACGTTTGGAGACATGAAACCATTAGTAATGCAAATGAAATATTTATCAGGGCTTCTGCTTTTAGCAAAATGTGATATTGCATAGATAAATACGCAGACTTTTATGTCCCCCATCACAAGCAAGTTTGGTTTTCTGTAACAGGAGACTGGAGCCAAATCCTATTGCAGCAGAGATGTGTTCTATGTTTCCATAAAAAGGCTATACCTGGTTCTCTCTTTTTATCCTCACTGAGCAGTATCAAAATCATAGCCTCCCAGACCTATGTACACCTTTTAAAAATATTACACTGTCCACTCCCATCCCTTTGTATTAGATTTTTCTTTTTAAAAAGACTCATATTCTGATCCCACATACACTACCACCTGGACTGGATGATTCCCACAGGATCATATTTGTAGCTCTAAAAACATCAAGCTCAGTTTATTAGTCATCTTCTGGTCACTCTGGTCACAGGTAACTTTTGTCAAGGCTTGTCCCTATTATTTTTTTTCCAGGAACCACTGAGAATTTGTGTTACGACTGATGATCTCTCTTGGGCACTTGCCATTCAAGGTGTGGTCTGTGGGAGCTTGTTAGAAATGCAGAATCTCAGGCCCTTCTCCAAACCTACCGAATCAGAACCTGCATTTTAACAAGGTTCCTGGGTGACTGATCTGAACGTTACAGTTTGAGAAGCACTGCTGCATACGACCCAGCCATGTATAAGATCTTTTTCTTCCTTCCTCTGATAAGGTACTAAGGCATTCCCTCCTTCTGCTCCCCTCCTTTTTCCTCTCCCACCCATTCCCCAAGGCCTTCAACATTTCTACTCAAGACTTCAAAAATGCACCATTCATAGATTCTAGGATCTGCCGGTGTAATTCATTATTCTACGTGTGAATCGGGAGAAGTGGGAGTATCAAGACATAAAACAAACCTATTCAGGCCCTCTGGCACATTTAAGACTAGGAAAAGAGTACAGCTTCCGGCCAGACACTTTGTCTCCTCCAATGGCAGCCTTTCCCCAAGGTGCAGGGAGCTTCCAATCCAGTCATGTGGTTCAAAGAGCCCTGCACAAGCCACAACCTGTCCCAGCTCTGGCATTAGACACTGTGTGGCCTCAGACAAGGCACTTAACTCTCCTGGATCACAATTTCACCATGGGGGAAATGAAGAGAACAACTCCTGCTTTTCATCATTCTTACAAGGACAAATTGAGATAATACACATAAAGAGCCCAGCACGGTGTCAGGCATATGGTAAAAATCAGTGTACACTGGGACTCCCAAGTCCATGGACCAAGCCCCTTATCTTGAGGCTTGCTCTTACGAAACTTATTTCCGTAGCGGAGAAGTTAAGCTTACCTAAAATGAAGCCTAAGAGTTATTTCCAGGAAATCTCTTTTGTTGCTCAGATGTGGCCTCTCTCTAAACCCAACCCTGCAAGTAAAATCATTACCTTCCCCCTTACATGGCACATGACATCCAGTGGTGAAAGTCTCCCAACAACACAGGACATCGCTGACAGGGATGAGCTTGGCCCTGGCACTGTGGGATTGACAACACCTTCCTGACCAAAAAGGGGGAAAGAAATGTAACAAAATACAGTATCAGTGGCTAAGAGAGTTCAAATAGAGTCAAGAGGTTATTCTGGAGTTACTCTTATGCAAGCTTCAGCTAGATATTGCTAATTGCCACAGTTTGCTAAACCCAATCAACATCATTCCTGCTAACCCTAAAGAACACCCAGGGCTTACCTGAGATCTTAAGAAGGTTGCATGCACTAACATTACTTTCCCCAAACCTACAACCTCCGGATGATTCTTAGGCCAGATAAATCTTGAAACCCAAAGATGCCAGTATCTCCAAAAACATCAACGAATTCCATCCTCCTTTCCCATACTGTCAACACTCTTTTTCAACATGAAATGGATAAAACTTAAAGATTAGAAAAAGAATCAAAGGAGAAGGAGGGGTTATAATTGAGAAGTTAGGATAAAACAGGAGTATGACTACTGAATCATTGTATTGATATTTGTTTTTAGTCTCCAGTGTCTTAGAGCAGCTAGAAGGAAAAACCTGAAATTGTGGAGCTGTAACTGATACCAAACTTTGAAATCTGTTCTATAGCCACTTGTTAAAATGTACTTTCAAATTTATTGTTTGTTTAATATATATTTCACAATTTTTTTAAAAATGACAGTTTATTTAAAAAATCGTTAAGTACTCATATTTAGCTAGGAGTAATGAATGACAACAGTGAAAATGAGAGGAGGAGCACAAAGACAAAAGAAAGAAGGAAAAAAGAAAAAGAAAAAAAACACCAGTAAATTTCAAAATAGGAAACATGAATACAAATCCTGGCCCCAGTAGGTTTTGTGAATCCAATCTACCATTCAAATTTGGGTTCCTCTCAGAATGCCATTTTATTGGCCTTTCAGTCAGAAATAACATATCCAGCCTTCTTTGGAGGTCGAGAAGTTCAAGAAGTAAATGCTCTTTAACCTATAATGCATTACTGCAATCTGAGTAACTACCACTTGACATTCTCCCATTAACCAGTGACATGGCCTTCTGCAAGGTATTTAACCATTCTGAGCTTTATTATTCTCAAGTATAAAATATGAAATGTTGGAAGAGATGAGTTTTCAAGTTCCTTTGGCCTTTGATCCTGAGAGCTACATTCTTCAAGTCAGCTTTTATTTTGGAGAGCACAGCGTGGGGTCTGATTCTTCAAACTATTTTGCTTCGACCTCTTAGAGAAGGACAGTTCCAAGATGCCACTGCTCCTCTCCCTAGTCTGCCCTGACACTAGCTTTCCATACTACTCAGCTATTTCTTCTTCCTAGATGAGTTTTTTCAGGTTGCCTGGGATCAAGGACCTGCTCTGAGATGGAGACTGGCAGAACTCCTCTTGGGATTGTTGGAAGAGCTGTGGTGGTGCCTGGCTTTCTGGAGCTGAACTTGGATTCTTTGGGCTCCTTCCTGACCAGCCTCCCAACATTTCTATGACACGTCGCCAGATGTTCAGTAAATGTGCATAGAGTCTCATTTCCAAATGTGATTGTTTTCCCAGATGTAAAGCCCACCTGTCTTCAGCAAAAAAAGCCAGTAGACATGAACCCACAGTTCTTCCTCTTCAAAAACCCAAGTGTTCATGTTGCTTCTATTACATAGAATTTAGACTTGGATGGGCCAACAACACCCTCCTTTTCCAGGTAACAAAACTGAGCCTTGACTGACAGGTGGCTTGTCACAAAAGCATCAGTGAGTGGGAGAGCAGTCAAGTCTCCTAATTCCCAGCACGGTGCTTACTCTCAGTAATTATTCTCCATGGCATGTCACCCAACAAACCACCATGTCTACTGGGTGCCAGGATCGGGGTATGGATTCAAGAGTTAGGGAAGGAGCAGAAATAGCCTCTACCTCTGGGGAGGTCAGTGTCTGATGGGAGACACTCATAAACAAAGGAAGTTTTTCGGGGGGGGGGGGCATGTGCAGGCTCTGGGAATCGTACCCGGGGCTCCTGCATCACCCATAAACAAATAGTCACAGGGCAGGTACAAAGTGCCAACAATGGAGGTGTGGCTAGTTAGGACTCTGGGGCTGGGGGGCAGGGGAAAAGGCACGCTGGTCTTGCTGAAATAATGAGGAAGTTCCAAGGAGGGAAAGGGGAGAACAGAAGTACCAAAAATCACACCCTATTGGAGAATGGCAAGGACGTCTGTGTGGACAGCATTATGTGCAGGAAGCACGTAATGGTTACACACTGGGCACAACAAATCACCCCAAACTTGGTGGTTGAAACAACAATCATTCACTTGTTCATAATTCTGGAGGTGCATATGGGCTGGGCTGGTCTTCTGCTCCTTGTGGTGTTGTCTGGGCTCATTCGTAAGTGGGCAGTCAGCTGGGGTTGGGAGGGCTGGCTGGGACTAGAAGCCCTCACACACACATCTTGTGGCAAGTCCTGGTCACCAGCTGGGCCTTTCTCTCCACGTAGTGTCTCATCTTCCTGGAGGCTAAGACAGAGCTTCTTTAAATGATAGTGAACTGTTCCAAAAGGGCAAACCTGCCTGGCCTTGGGAGCACCATTACTTCTGTAGGACTCTATTGCTCAAAACAAGACAAAAGGCCAGCCTTAACCCAATGGGAGTGGAAATAAATACCGCCTCTTAATGGCAAATCCAAACTGTAAAGGGGTATGCACAAAGGGAGGCACCATGCCTTGATGAGCATAAGCGTAGTCCCAATCTACCCTCTGAGCGGAAGGAGATATTTTGTCTTCCAAAATGGCGTGTGGATGTCTTAAATCCAAATGCATTCAAAGAGCTTAAAATCATATTTAAAAAATAGCATATTCACCTTTGTATTCCCACTAGCAACTCCCATAGTTCTTCCCACACAGTGGGTGTTAAATAATAAACTGTGTGAATTGATTGATTAGAGTCTCACAAATGCACTACTATAAACTTAGGAACTGGAGTTTAACAGGAGAGAATGCCCAAAGGTACAGTTAATAAAGAATAACATTCTCCTTGGCTTCCAAAAAACAAAAACTGAAAGAAGACAGAATAGGAACATCATCATTTCAGAGACAGGGGTCCAGTCCCTGACCGGAAATTCACTAACAATCAATGGGTTGATTACCGCCAGCCTTTCATTTCCCAGCACTCACTCTGGGTCCCATCATTTGTCATAAGACAACGTAAAAAGTTGAGAGGTCGGCACTTGTTTTAGGTTCCACAAAAAAGCAGAGCAAGCCATCATGTCTGGGAAGAATGCTCTTTAAATCATCTTTTCTTTAAGCTTAATATACAGCAAATTGTCTTTGTCCAGCAATCGCAGCAGACTGCTGTTTCAGCTGGTCTTTCCAATTTGGGCAGCTGACATGCTATCATTTCGTACTTAGACTTGGTGAGATTCATTTATTTCCTTCTGCATGTTGTCCCTGAGATTAAGAAAAACAGTATGAGCGTGTATGGATCTCAATTTCCTTCAGATGTAATTAATGGAGAGCTTTGGGGTCAGCAAACAATCCTTTTCCAGTAAAAATATAACTCTCTAGTAAAACAGTCGCTGTGACAGTGCTATTCATCAGATACTTCAGGGGTCTCGCCTTTGAGCACGTGGTAGGGAAACAACCCCAACCTGATCTTCAAGTCATGTGTGGCCATTAGCCTTTGGCTAATGAAATGGGAGCCGGTAGACTTGTGTCGGTTCCAGATGAGGGTTTAAAGAGCTGGTTCTAGAGTTGCCCTCATCTCCAGATGGTAGAGGTTCCACATGTGAGGTAGAGCTTTCCAGCTAATTCGCAGTAGCCATCAGGGTTGTTTGTTTCAGCAGTGCGGCCTCACCTATCCTAACTTAATATAACCATGATGACCACATAACTATCTATAACTGCTGCACTGAAGAAATTGATAGCTGTTTTAAGCCAGATGGCTGCTGGGTTTAGAGCAGTGCTCTTCACTCTCCTCTGGCTAACTGCCCTCACCCTTTTGAGAATCATCTGACAATTTGGGATCATGGAGCCAGTAGACATTTGTGCTGTTCAGAGAGACCATCTCATCCACAATCTTGCTCCTGAGGGGCGAAGAATGAACCACTTGCTTAGAGCAAATGGCAAAACTGGGCATAAAGCCCTAGCCATTTGCTCCCTGTCTGGGGCTCATTCCAGACCAAGGTCCTGCTGCTTCATCTGCTCCCCAATTCCTGACAGTGCACTGCACAGACTCCCAGCTCCTGTTGCTCCTCTCTCCCCTGGAATCTGAACTTGCCTCTCCCAGCTCTGCACAGTCGGTCCTGACCCTGCACTGTCTGAGACCTCCTGGGCCTGACCCCGCCTCTGCCCACCATAAGGTTATTTTCTGACCCACACCTAACCATCTCCCCAAAGGCCAGCTCTAACCCTGGAGGCCCAAAGCCTAGAATCTCTGCTTACAGAAATTTCAAAATGAGACCTCAAGGGGACTCTTTGGCACCATCACTGAGCCTCAGAATAACTGCTCTGCCCCCTGAATGTCCCAGTTCCCGCTTTGCTCCCCACGTGCCCTGTGTCCCCTTCCTTCCCAGGCGGACAGTGAAGCATGGAAAAAGATTAAGTTACACGTCTGGTAAAACCCAGTAAGTTATCTGTCCAATCGCCGTCTCTCCAAACAAGCTTTAGTAACGCTCCCCATCCTTTTTGATGAAGGCCTAATCACTACTGAATGGGCATCTTTATTAAAGTGATGAACTAGCTCATCTGAAAGAGACTTCTTAAGGGGGGCAACCTTTTTATTTCCCCTTTCACATTTTAAAACCCATTTAAACAGAGGAATTTTAAAGTAGATCCATCCAGGAGTCATCATAGACCTTTATCCCACACTTCTCCATGACCAGACACACAAAGAAATTGAGACCAGAGATACAACACACCCCCTTTCCCTTCAATTTTGAAAAATTTAGGACTCACACTCACAAAGAAAAGCTGGCATGTTCTAGTGGCAGAAAAGGCAGTCAGAGACCACTAGTATCAATGGCAAGCCACTTGAAAGGTGCCTCAGCCCCAAATTCTTTGTACCATTGCCTGGACCCCAGAAGGGTGGACACCAGGAGCTACCAGCTCCTTGCACTATGTCCCTCTTTGACCTATACCTTATGTTCCTCCTTCCATGAGAATCCCAGTCTTACTCTGGGCAGCCATGTGCTTGATCTCCTATGCTCTGGGGATGGAAGGCATGGGTGTGGGGTGGGGGTGAGGGTGTCTTCAGCACAGCACTGACTGATGAGGGGAGGTCAGAAACCCCAGAGTAGGACATCTGGGGAAGTTCTTTAAGATGTTGATGCAGGTATGTACCCCTTTTGTCCTTACCTTCTTTGCCTGAACCATGCGTATGGATGGAATGCTGGTAGACATCAAAACCCTACTGATACCCTATGCAGGGTGGGGCATGAACCACAAGGAGCCTGAATCTCTAAGGACATCAAGGAGCTTCCATCCAGCAGTGGTCCACCTGGCTTCCTTTGAAATGAAAGAATTTTCCTTTTAACTTTTTAAAACTACATGTGAGGGGTTTCTGATTCTAGCACCCAAATGCACTCCCTATCCAACCCCCATGTCAACAAATTAATCCCGCAGGGCAGGCTTGGGGAATATATCTTTTTTGCTATGGGAAGCCAACAGCTCAGAGAAAGAAGAAAAATTGATAGACGTTACATTAGAATAAAAATCAACTCTGGTGAGGCCTATTTAGTATATTTGGGGGCAATGGCAGGAGAGCATAAAGGCTGCTCTTAAAATGTCGATTAAGGGCAAACTGCTCCTCATCTAATACAATCAATTATTTGGTTATTTGAATTACATTGATTTAGGGGAAAATTGGAGGATAAGGAAGAAAAGGGAGGATAGAAGGTAGAAGGAAGAGAAGAGCAGAGATGGTACAAACTGAACAGGGGGAGAACAGAACCAGAGTCCGAGAGGAGAAGGGAGGTGGACAGGGATAGAATGGAAGAGGCTTTTGCAGTGTGGATACCTGGGTCATCGAATTGGCTGCAGACATCAAAGGTCTACATCACTGTCCTTTCAAACCCCCGTGACTGTTAAAGTATATATATACATTTGACTGCTGTCCAATTTTAGTTCAAAAAGAAGCATGTTCAGCAGCTAAGAGATTTCAAATAGAGTCGAGACGTCATTCTGGACGTTATTCTAATGCAAGCTTCAGCCAGATATTGCAGATTGCCACAGTATGCCAGATCCCATCAACAGTATTCTGGAAAACCCTAAAGAAAACCCTAGGTTCCATTTAAGAGTCCATAAATGTTTTACTTGCTAAGTTTATTTTTTCTCAGAAACTTAAGGCCTCCAGATTGTTCCTATGCCAGATAAGCCCTAAGACCCAGAGGTCCCAGTCTCTCCATGAACATCAACCAGCTTCATTCCTCTGTCCCCAAGTTCAACATCCCTTTCCAGTATGAAGAAGTTAGAATGGTCATTTCCCAGATATCCCTGAAGACTGAGAGAATGATCAAATGTGAGGGAGGGGGTGTAACTGAGAAGTTGGGATTTAACAAATGATTATGACTACCAAAATTATACTGATATTTACTTTTAGTTTCTAGTGTATTAGGATAGCCTGAAGGAAATATCTGAAATTGTTGGACTGTAACCCAGTAGCCTTGATCTTTGAAAATGTTTGTGTAACTATATAGCTTTCATTTTGTGACCATTTATTTGATTGTAAAAACCTTGTGACTGATACCTCCTTTATCCAGTGTATGAGTAGATGAGTAATAAAATAAAGACATGCATGAAAAGAAAATAAATAATAATAATAATAGGTTGGGAATATAGGGGAAAATACCCCTACATAAACTATGGACAATAGTTAACAGTACTACTTTAATAATTTTTAATCAATTGTAACAAATATAACTACTGTCAAAAATAAATAGTAGACTGCAAAAAAGGGCTATAGTCAATTACAACAAATGTTTCACACCATGCAAGTGTTGGTGGAGTGGTGTATGGGAATCCTGTGATTTATGCATGATTGTTTCGCAAACTGACAACCTCTCGAATAAAAAAAAATTAATTAAAAGGAAAAAACCTTACTGCAAAGCCAAAGTAATCATAACAGCACTGTACTGGCAGAAGGAAAGACATACAGGCCAATGGAATCTACTTGAGAGCTCAGACATGAACCCACACATTTACGACCAATTGATTTTTGACAAACAGCCAACATCACTCAATCGGGAAAGAAGAGTTCAACAAACGTTGAGCTGGAAAACTGAATCTCCATTTGCATATACAAAAATCAATTCAACATGAGTCAAATACCTAAATATAAGAGTCAGAACTCTCAGACTCCTAGAAAAAACCATCTTCAGGACCCTGTGCTAGGCAATGGTTTCTTAGACTCTAAAACCAATGTACAAGCAAAAAAAAGAAACAAAGAGATAAATGGAACCACATCAAAATTGAAAACATTTGTGCACCAAAGGATATTAACATGAAAGTAAAACAAAAGCCTACACAACGGGAGAAAATATTTGGAAACCACATATCCAATAAAAGTTTAATATCTAGAATACATAAAGAAATCCTTCAACTTAAGCAACAAAAAGACAAACAATCCAATTAAAACAAATAAGCAAGAGATTTGAATAGACAGTTCTCCATGGAAGATATACAAATAGCTAGAAAGCACATGAAAAGATGTTCAACATCTTAAGCCACAGGGAAATGCAAATCAAAAGCACAATAAGATACAATTTCACACCCATTAGAATGGCTGCTATTGAAACAAAATGAAAAAATAGCAAGCATTGGAAAAGATGCAGAGAAATTGGACTACTCATTCATTGCTGGTGAAAATGTAAAATGGTACAGCCACTGTGGAAGACAGTGTGGCGGTTCCTCAGAAAGCTAAGTAAAGAACTACCATGTAATCTGACAATCTTACTATTCAGTACATACTGAAAAAAAATAACTGAAAGCAGGGACTTGAACAGATTTTTGCACACAAACATTCATAGTGGTATTATTTACAAATGCCAAAAGATGGAAACAATGCAAGTGTCCATTAACCAATGAATGGATAAATAAAACGTGGTATATACATATACAACAAAATATTCAGCTGTAAAAATGAATGAAGTTCTGATATATGTAACAACACGGATGAACCTTGAAGACATCATGTTGAGTGAAGTAAGTTAGACACAAGAAGACAAATGTTGCATGATCTCACTGAAATGAAATAATTAGAATAGGCAAACTCATAGAGTCAGAATCCAGAATATAGGTTACTAGGGGACAGGGTAAGGATAAGGAATGGGAAGTTAGGCTTAAAATGTACAGGATTCCTATTTGGAATGTTAGAAATGTTTTGTGAATCGAGGTAGTGATGGCAGCCGAACATTATGAACATAATTAACAGCACTGAAATATATATATATATCTGAATGTGATTAAAAGGGGAAAATGTTGGGTTGTATATATGGTAAGAGAATTAAATTTTTTAAAAATCCATGGAACTGCACTTCACAAACACTGAACCTTAAGTCCAACCACGGATTACAGTTAATTGTACAATTATAAAAATGTGGCTTTATCAATTGTAACAAATGTTACACCAATGCAAGGTGTTAATAATAAGGTGGTATATGGGAATCCTATATTTTATATGATTGTTCTGTAAACCCACAACTTCTCTATTTATAAAAAAAGAATCAATGAGTTAAGCTAGTGTCTGTAGCTACTAGCTTCAGTTAATTTTAACTTTAACTGAAATCAATGAAAATTAACAATTCCATTTCTCAGTCCCACTCGTCACATTCCAAGTGCACATTAGTCACAGGTGGCCTAGGTCCACAACTCAGGACATCTCCATGAATGCAGAAAGTTCTATTGCAAAGCACTGGTATAGACACTCTACTGTGCTGTCACGAAAAGAAGCCTTCCTGGGGCATTGGAAATTCAGGAACAAGCAGAGATGATGCCACAACGTCTCCATGCCTCAATGTCCTTATCTGTAAAATAAGGATCATATTAGCACCTAACTTACAGGGTTGGCGTGTGGATTAAGTGAGATAATACGTATAAAGCACACACATTGCTGGCACCCAGTAACGGCTCAATGAATTCTATTAATTTTATTTGGGGAGGAGGTGCGTGCATGCATGCCCATGCACACGCATTTGCAGAGAAAGATCATGAAGGGCTCATCTCGGCACCAATCCCCCAGAGCATGGAAGACTCTCAACAATGGGTGGCACCTCCCAGGTGTCCCCTAGGTACAGGCCCTGTGACCAGGTTTGGCCGGCAGTTCAGGCTGCGTTCTCCTAACTACCCAAAAGAAGTGTCCACCCACAAGGAGCTGGGGGAGGAATCAGACACGCTTTGGGCATGTGGAGCCTGAATTGCTCAGGCAGGCTCTTCAATGAGACCCTTAAAGGCTCCACAGAGGGAAACTGCTGCCTGTATCAACAGAAACCCCTCAGTCACATCTGCTTCTCTGCGACTCTGCTGTAATACAAACGCAGAAACCAAGGGACCAGCTGGTACCTTGGAATTGTCCATTTCTGTCAAAAGGGACATTGGCAATCAATGACTGCTTTACAACTTGTGTACTCGCTGATGGCTACATGTGCATTTATGGGTGTGAAGGATACTATCTAGTGGTTCTGAGAGCCTGTATACATTTCAGATTTTTAGCTGAAGGCTATTAGAACATCCCTTGGTTTCTTTTTTTAGGTTTGTTTAATTATTCTTTTCCACTGGTTGGTGGGTTTATCTTCAGGTTTTACAACCTGCGCAATGGGTCGTTCTTGGTGAAAGGACATGGCCAAATGAACCTTGAAGACCTCACATTGATTGAAATAAGCCAGGCCAGTTATCGAATGCTCTCACTTACAGGAAATAACTAGAATATGCAAATTCATAAAGACAGAAAATAGACTACCAGGCGTCAGGAGAGGATGTGGAGTTAATGCTTAATGGATGCAGGGTTTCTGTTTGGAGTGATGAAAAAGCTTTGGTAATGGATGGTGGTGATGGTAGCACGATGTTGTGAATGTAATTAATTCCACCGAACTGTATACTTGAAAGCAGCTGAAACAGGGTATTTTCGGGTATGTGTCTGCAATAACAAAGAGCCGGAGAGCACGACCATCTAGTTTAGTGTCTTCCTGGGATGCCGTAGGGAAGGATACCCACTGTGCAGATAAGATAGCAGCTGCTGGGAGATTCTGTGACCATCATGTGAGACCAGGCACTCCCTCTCAGCTCCTGCACTCAGCTTCCCAGGGGCAAGCCAAGACGACTGGACCTGTGTCGACCCAGCCACCAGTTATCACTCTGGGCTCTTTCTCGCCCATTCTGATAATTAATAAAATTAAAGATTTATTATGGTCTGGGTAGGCAAACATTCAAAGAAATGCAACCTGACTTATTCAAAGGCAGCCCTACAGGTATTTAAAAATAACTAAGGGATTAGGCATTTTTAAAAACCCAATATATTCTTCCTTTTAACAGCTCACTTCTCAGAGAGTTATGTTTTAATCAATATGGAGGAGTTAGAAAAAACTCTTCTAATGACTTTGTTCCAAGATTCTTATTTCTCAATAAAAGTCATGGACGTTCAATATTATTTTTAACTTATCATGGCTAAATGTGCATGGCTTTAGAGCTCACAAAGAAAACTTCAACTTTCTTTTTTATGAGACGGACAAGCTACATTCAAAAGGGTGAAGAAGGCAGCTGGTGCAGTGAATACAAGACGAAATGGAAAAGCAAGAGGTGGATGGACGCAAGTTCTCCAGTGGCTCAGCCATGATGGAAAAAGAAGGTCCCAGTTTCCAGACTCTTCTCAGAGAAGTCCCACGTGTCCTCACAGGACGCCTGGGTAGAAGAGAGGCTGCCCAGTCACATTTGCTTTGGATAAAGGGCTCTGGGATCAGAGGTTTGAAAACCACCGGCCTTACAAAGCCAGGACGGTGAGCTTCTATGGCCGCTGCGCTATGCTACGGTAGGTTCTACTCCTACCTCCTCCAAAGCAGCCATGGGGGAAAAACAAAGGTAGAGACTAGGCCTTCACCTTCCTCTTTTCTGTCCCTTAGAGTATGTGAGCAGCTAGCTGGAAGCCTGAGGGGAAAAGCTGTAGGTCACCTTCAAACCATCCCGAAAACGACTCCTCAGAGAAGCTCTTCTTACCCCAATTTATCCACATAGGCCTGACCTCTGCCTCAGATTGAGCCTGAGGTTCACCAACTTAGAGGTCAGGCACCAGGTTCAGGCCTTCCCCCAGCTAGCTTGCATGAGTCATTCATTTCTGTCCCTTGTCCCTCAACTACAAGCAAGGACGAGGAAAAGTAGTAGCACCAGCTCTTTAAGTAAAAACTTCAGCTAATTCCTTTTCCAGAGGAGAAGGTCTTGGAGGCCAGGCAGGCGTTGGTTGGAATCCTCTCTGCCACGTTCAAAGGGCCCTGGCCTTGAGCAAATGACCTCACCTTAAGATGAGGTCAGGGCTTCTTACTTCAGAGGTTTTCAGTGTGAAAACACCACCACCCCAATCCCTGACCCCCAGCAACCCACCTCGGCCCCCGCAGGCGTTAGCACCATCAAGTGAGATTGCCAGTCCTGTTCACTGCTGCATCCTCAGTGGCCGGAATACTGGCCCATGCATGGCAGGTTTTCAGAACATATATGGCAAATGGATAAATGAACCAGAGAGAGCAGATTGAAGACCTTTCCCCCAGAGGGCTCCCAGAAAAGGCAGCATGTAAGGCTGGTATCAGTGCATGCCCAATTTTGCCACCTCTGACTAGGGAAACCAGGGCAAATTTCCACGCAACGGTTTCCTCATGTGTAAAACAGACATAATACTTGTGACCACCTCAATAGACTACAGCGAGAATTAAATGAGAGAATACATACAAAAGCCCCACAAGAGGTGCTCAGCCAAGTTAGCCACTCAAAGGGCAAAAATAAAATTGCCTTCTTCTGTTCTTGGGTCTTTCCATTACTGATGAGCCCCCAGGGACCCAGAATAGAATGCAAATAAAGGGGCTCCTACCTGGTAATTATGATGGTCATTTATTCTGTCTTCTTCCCTGGTGATACCTCATTTTCTCACTTTTTTTTTTTTTAATAAAATGGTATCTCCTACAGTGGTAGAACAGTGAATAACTCCATTATTAAAATAATAATTTTCCCATCCATTGTTTAATCATGTGATATGGAACTCATGTATCTTTTAGTTAGCTAGTAATTTTTAAATAGTGTGTTCTTGCATGAATGCATATTTATACCAGATAGTTTTAAGGTGTTTCTCATGCTTACTGAGCTTTTAAAATTTGCGCTTAAAAATATTTTTGGCAGGGGAGCTGTGGTAGTTAGATTCAGTTGTCAACTTGGCCAGGTGAACGTACCTAGTTTTGTTGCTATGGACATAAGCCAATGGTACATGAACCTCATCTGTTGCTGATTTACATCTGCAGTCGGCTAGGAGGCGTGTCTGCTGCAATGACGGAAGTTTGACTTAATTGACTGGTGCTTAAATGAGAGACAGCAACGTAGCACAGCCTAAGCAGCTCGGCATACCTCATCTCAGCACTCGCAGCTCAACCCAGGCCTTTGGAGGTGCAGAAAGAAATCACCCCGGGGAAGGTTGTTGGAACCCAGGGGCCTGGAGAGAAGGCCAGCAGAGACCATCCTGTGCCTTCCATGTAAGAAAGAACCTCAGTGGAAAGTTAGCTGCCTTTCCTCTGAAGAACTAACAAAATAAATCCCCTTATATTAAAAGCCAATCCATTTCTGGTGTGATGCATTCTGGCAGCTAGCAAACTAGAACAGGAACTTTTTGTTGTTTTGTGTTATTACTGTTTGCTAAGAGTACGAGATCTCAGAGTGTTACTCCCATCTTCCCCCTGAGTCCATGAGAAAGAGAAGGAAAAGAAAGAAGACATAAGGAACACAGAAGCATTGCTTTAAAAGGTCAAGCCCAGGTTTAGTTCTGACCTAATTGCTTCCTGGTTCAACAACTGCCCAAGAAGGCCAGACATTAGGGAAATGCCTTAATTGATAGATAAGGAACTGGGTCTTCTGGGGATAGGAGATTCACAGAAAAAGGAACTTACTCTACAAAGAAAAAGGGATGTTATTTAAACCCCCAAGTCTTAAACGTCATAAACTGAAACTGCCTTACCGCACAGCCAGGTACAGGGCTTTGGCCGCATGCCTTGACAGCTCTCCTTACCCCACCCAGCCACAAGCCCTCCACGTCAGGGCCACAGCTTCTCCACAGAGAACAAGAGGCCTTTTGGAAACACAGTCCACCCTAGAGTTCATGTCATCATTAAACTTTGCTGTGCACAGTCTCAGAGAATTTGTCACCAACAGGACTTCTCATTAAAGATACCGTAGAGAATTGGCTGGAGCCGGGAAAGGAAGGTTCAGGCTGCTTCCAGAACTCGGGGAAGGTGGCATCTGACACTAGGGAAGGAGACAACACAGGCCTCCTCTGTCCCTCCCAGAGCAGTAAGAGGGTCTGACGAGACCAGTTTGTTAAACTTTGCTCATCTGGGTCCAGGTTGCCATGGAGACCGGTTGTCTCCTTGGATGCATCCTGACTACAGAGCCATCTCATGTATTCTGATGAGGGACCTAAGCTAAGCCACACTGCTGGGCGTCCCATGTATAGAGAGTGCTGGTTTCATCACCCGCTGTCATGTCCAGAGGTTATGCCTGTTTTTTTTTCCCCTTTAAATTGAATTTTCTAGATGAAGCCAAGATGACATTTTAAATTACATTTTTTATTTTAATTTTTAACTAACTGCATCTTCCAGCATTTCACAATTATTTAAATTAATGATTGCAATTCAGCCAAAAAAATGCCTCGAGGCGTTGCAGAAGACAGTAATAATAATCATTTTTAAAAAACGCAGTCAGCAACGAGAGCCCTTAAAAGCACCAGTATGACTGCATTCAAGAAATAACTTCTTTTGGCTTCCTTGGACTGTTTAGGTAATGAATGATGGCAAAATCAAGCACAAAGCTTTAATGAATCAGTTCTACTCTATGGACTTTGTTACTTAGATGAAAAGAAAAATCCTGCACATGTTTTATGCCTCAAAACAGGATTTCCAGGCACAGCTCTTTGGATCTGCTGAGATTGTGGGCCTATGCATTGAGGCTTTTTTCTTTTTTGAGAATGAGGCAGGGGTATAAAGCTCTCAGTGGATTCTTACAGGTCACCATAAAGTTAACTTTAGAGTTTACTTAATTTGCAGCCAAGTTTCCCCACCGGGTTACCGCCCCCCCCCCTTTTTTTTAAACCTATTTTATAGACTATGCGAAAACTCACTGGCAAGTATATATATTGGGGGTGTTTTCGGCTCTCTACTTTCCACCCATGTTTCTCCCACACCCTTTGTCTTTCTCTCACCCTCCACATCTCCCTTATCTGTGCAATACTGAAAAACATATATTGGGTATGTAATTAATGCTGTTGAATTGTACATTTGAAAAAGGAAAAGAAAAGGGTAAATTCTAGGTTGTGTATGTTACACACACACACATACACACAACCCATACAGCTGTACAACACAATACAAACAGTGTGCTAGCTAACAGCATAAACATAATATTCTTTCATGAACAGTAACAAAGGTACCACAAGAATGCAAAATGTTAATAACAGGGAAAACTACATGTGCGAGGGGAGTATATGGGAACTCTGTACTTCTTGCATGATGCTTCTGTAAATCTAAAATGGTTTTAATTAACACACACACAGTTTAGTGTTGGGGATACAAGAACAAAAAAAGACAAGAGCCATGTCCTTAAGCAACGTGTCATCTGATGGAAGAAAATGACACCTAAATGGATAATCTGATGGGTATAATAATGATTAAGATGCAGATTCACAGAATCCTGGGGGAGGTCTGGGTTTGCTGTGCAAATATCAAATACTCCCAAACATCCAAACCCACCCTATGGGACAGACCAAAAGTCAAGGAATAAAATACTTGAACAGTCGTTAAGCGATTAGGATTTTGTTTGGTTTCTAGCCTAATTGGCCAGCTGGAAGTTAAATATCAATAACAACATCCAGGATAAGAGCATGTCTTCTCAAAAGCTGATTTTGCTTTATGTACTAGGTAAAAAAGAGACTGCACTGGCGTCCGTTTTTGCCAGGGAGCTAGAGAAAATGAGTCCGCTAGGCTGCGAGTTTCACAAACCCTGGTGGATGTTAGATTTTTCCTATAGTTTTTCCAAATAGTTGTGCCCCTGTCACCCGCTGCAGGCCGACACACCAGCCTCCCTCTGTAAACATCACTCCTTCTCCCCTTTCAGACATCCAGGGGCCTCTAAACAACCCTGAGAGCTTGAGGCCGCCTCCTCTGCTGACGCCAGGGCTGGGGAATTCTGGATAGCCTCCTCCTATAACCACGTCTCCACACTGCCAGCACTGCCACCAGCCACGACCGAGAGGTCCCTGTGTTATCTCCTGCTTCCCAGCATCAGAGGGTCTCTACGGGGCCTCTGGGACCCCAGCACCCCAGGGCAGGCTTGCCGTGGCCCTTCCCGGGCTAGGAAGCACAGTCTCCTATTTCCACGGCCAGCAGCCTGATAGGCGAGCTGCTTCCTGGGAGGCTAGGCTGGGGAGAGATTTAGGACCTGGTGGTCATCTTAGAACTTGATCTTGATGCTCACAGAGGCTTCCCTCCTCACCCACGAAGCCCCTCTGGCTTGCTGACAGCTGAGATTATCCCGGAGTTTAGTCCATCTAGCGACTGGGAGCGCTGTGCAACAAAGGCACCTGAAACCTGCGCATCTGCTTTAGGCTAGACTTTCTGGTGTCATCAGCCCAGCTCTGCAGCTCCTAGCACATGGGTCGATGTTTATCTTAAGTCTCCTTCCCAGTGCTGTGGCCACACTCTCGGGTTTCGGGTTTCGTTACAGCTTCTCGGCTGCCCTGGACGCAGGTCCTGATGCCCTCCCCCTGCTGGGATGGACAAGGCACCCCGCGGGGCCTGCCCCTATCCCGTGATTGTTTCCTAGATGGCTCCTACGTGCCCTTCCTCTTCCCTGCCTTTCATCGACCGCCACCACCAGCCTGGGACCTTCTTCCCCTCCTCTCTGCTTTCCCAGAGAATACAACCTCAGCCGCTGAGACCGGAAGGATTTTACCACCAAGCCCTACAGGGAAACAAATAGATATTGGCTAAAATCCAAAATTAACAGACAGGATGATGCTACACAGTTTTAAGAAGTAGGATCCTTCTGGATCTGCTGGCTTCGGGGTGGAGTTGGCCTCAGGAATGCTCAGCAGGAAGGGCTGGGCCCTTGCGTCTCCAACTCCCTCACAAGATAAACCCCGTCCCCAGGGCCAGCCCCTCTGGCTTCCGTGTTGGGGAGGAACTCTTTCTCGGGCTCCCCAAGATTTCTACCTTAGGCATGACGCTGTCTGAACAATCTTAAGCATGCCTTTGTTTTTACTGTACATAAACACACACACACACACACACACACACACACACACATTTCCCCCTTGTCTTCCCCAACACTGTGGTTCTGGATGCTGAGACATCCCAATGCTGCTCCTGACCCCAGGTCCCTGAGATGACACTGGACTTCAGATTATACGAAACCAACCTACAGTACCACCTCCTCTGCTTGCCCCAAGGTCTGCAAGCCCTGGAAAGCTGGCCCTCTCCTTGGGCCCTTCTCTTGCCCTGCAGGGTTCCCATGTGCCTCGCCATCATTCTCTGCCGGCCTCTAAGGCTCCATTGAACCCCAAGCTCATTGGGCGTCTTCACCGCTCTTTGGGTTCAGTGTTTGCTTCATGGCCCAGCCAGGGGCCTCCCAGCCATCACCACACAGTGCCTCATTCCGCCTCTCCAGTCTTTTCTTGGCTCAAGCAGTCCTCCCACCTCGGAATTTCAGCTTCAGATAACACACGGTTCTCCAGTTCGCAGCTTGCAGGCAGCTGGAATGACTGCAGTCGGTCCCCCACTTTGGCCCTTCCTGATTTCCGACCCAAGAGCCCCTTCTCGGCCCACCCCACGCACCCCAGAAATGGAGCTTCTCAGGACCTCTGCTTAGTTTTAAAGTCAGCATTGCTTCAACCCAAAAAAACCTCACACATTTCAGTTCTTTCTTGCAAAGGGGAAAGGGGTCATTTTGTACCACTGCATGACCTTTTTCCGGTGCTTTACTTGCCCAGTAAAACTGTCCCTCAGTTAAGACGAAATAGTACATACAAATCTATCAAATTCGCCAAACCTCCTTCATTAATCAAGTAGAAACTGACTTTCTCATTATTTTATCTAATACTTTCTATGTCGTAATGTAGGAATATCTGTGACCAAACAGGAATCATTCTATGGGAGCCATTTTAAGGCAAATATGAACCTGGTTTTATCAGTTTTCCTAAATCCTTGCAGCAATACTCAATGGTTCCTGTGGACAGCACCAGGCGACACACCTTGATTCGCTGGAAAACCTCCGCCTCTTGGTTATGCTTAGAGAAGAACACAGAACATTTGAGCTATATTCTTAGAGATTATCTATTTAGTCTAATAATATTCATTCCACAAATGTGGAAACCGAGGCCCACAGACTTACCACTGAATCTCAGTAGAAAGGAAGTGCCCAGCCCCTTGAAAACTTGTACAAAAACCTCCCTAGCAGCTTTAATCCCAGTAGCCCAGACTGGTGCCTATCCAACTGCAGTTTACTTCCACGATGGAAAAGCACCTCTGCAATAAAGAACAAATGTTGATACATCCAACAAGTTACGTGAACCTTAAAGTCATTTTGTGGGCAATAGAAGTCTTACACAAAACAGTATATACTGTATGAGTTCAATGAAGTTCCAGAAGCATGTAAATTAATACGCTGGAAAAAAATCAGAGGGGGGGCGGGAAGGGGCATGAAAGAACTTTCTGGGAGCGATGGCAAATTCTATAACTATCTTGGTATGTGTTTGGTTAATACAATGGGTATGCACTTGTCAGAGCTCATCAGAAGTGCACTGAGAATTTGTGCATTTCACTACATGCAAATTTAACCATTCATAAAAAGAATCACAAACAAATACTAAACTCTAGGAAATGACAGGTGAGCTGCAGTGTGAAGTATAAAGATATCTGCCATTTATTTTGAAATGCATTAAAAGAGTAAGATGGTTTGAGAGAGGGATAGGTGGATAGATAAATGGATAAATGATTAAGTAAATGTAATAAAACACTCATTGTAGAATCTCAGTAATGGTACATAGATAGTCATGATACAATTTCCCTCCAATTTTTCTGTATATTTGAAAATTTTCCGAATAAAATGTGGTAAAAATGTTAACATACCTATATTCTGATTTCCTTCTGTGAAAGTCAAGTCTAAATCTCAAGTTAATAAAAGGGCTTCCTAAAGGAAGTTTAATTCTGGGAGAAAGGGAACATCATTTTATGCTAAAATACGTACACCATAAGATGAGAAATGTTTTCTGACTCTAAATAGTTTGTCAAACTAGTTTAAATTGTGTGAACTGCCTACTTAAAAACCGAATAGAGTTTTGGTGGTATCAAGAATATTTTCATCATTTCAGAGACGTGTGGTCTAAAGTATTATGAGGATAATACAAACCAACCAACTACATAAAAATTAAATTTAGTCTCAGTGGTGAGTTTGCAAAAGGAGCATTCAAAAAAAAAAAATTCTCCTCCTGGTTGAGGAGAATTACACCCATTTCACAGATGATGATACCGAGATTCAAAGAGGTACCATATGACAGATATTTAAGGGGCAGAGCCCAGATTCTAACCCAGTTCTCAGACTTCGGTACACATGAGAATAAGGGTTGATGTTTAGGAAACCACTTAGTCCTTCCCAGCTAAGGGACAGGAGTAAGCAACAGCACAGCCTCCGCAGCAAGTTGTCCAAGCATGAATCCTAATTTACTAGACCTGTAACATTGAGTTAGTTAGTTTTGTGCTACATCATTGCCATCTGTAAAATGTGTAACAACAGCACTTATCTGATAGAAGCCTGGGTAAGGTGCTTAGAATAGCTCCAGACTCCACATAAGCGTGTTACAGGAGCCACTAGCCAGGTGTGGCTATTTAAATTTAACTGTGAATGAACCAAAAATCCATAAAAATCAATAAAATGCAGTTCCTCAGTCTCACCAGCCACATTTTTCAAGCACTCGGCAGCCACGTGTGGCTAGCGGCTGCCGTACTGCACAGAACATTGCCGCTGTCCCAGAAAGTTCTTTGTACAGAACTGCTCTAGAAGAGGAGATAACTTTTTCCCAGGAAGCCGGAGGCTCATAAGTAAAAAACTCTGTGCGAAGATGAGTAAGAGCCTTTATTAATATTATTATTAGTAGTATTACCTTTTTTTTTTTTTTTTTGCATGGGCAGGTACCGGGACTCGAACCCAGGTCTCCGGCATGGCAGGCGAGAACTCTGCCTATTGAGCCACCGTGGCCCACCCAATATTATTTTTAATTCAAGTTTTTAAATGCCCCCAGTGAATTTTTTTTCCCTATAAAGGTAAAACGGAATACAGCTTGCTCTAGTCAGTGGGGACTTTTTTCCCAGTCCAACCTGAACCCTCTGTCAAAAGGAAGGATGAGGAAGAGAGATCTGAGGTGAATGGGAGTGAGAATGGGGCAAGAGCGAAGAAAGGGC
>PVIY010033437.1:0-28050 GCA_004026745.1 Myrmecophaga tridactyla
TTACATTTTCTTTCATTCATAGTTCAACTAATACAAGTTTTAGGTGACTGGAAAATATTAACACTTAGAGGGGTGTGATTTTAAATAATAGCAGCAAGTACTCTGGATTTAATAGCATGAGAAGTCAGTAATCTATCTTATTAGCAAATTAGACATTTAAATATTTTTCTTTTCAGGTAAAAATTTATATATCAGCGGCATATGCAGTGTTTTCATCTTATAAAACTCTGTCAGTAAATATAAATGAAGGTGTTTATTTATATAAACATGATTATGCAAAGATTTCCAACATTTATAAAGCAGTTAATTTTAATTTCGAACATTTCTTTTCATCTGTATTAATAAAGTTTTAAAAAGGAAACAGAAACATTTAATGCAATGACTTAGTCTCATATAACAATCTAGACATGTCTGCTCATTGGCTTTCTTTATTAATAATTTCCTGTTTTATAGGGTTTACTCACTACCTCCTAAGCAGTATTTCCACTGTTCATAACTTTTCATTTAAAAAATGAAATCAAATTAAATTGAAAAGGAAAAATTGGGCCAATCACATAATACTCTACTTAGAACTCAAAATTTTACACTTCTTCACTTATACAATGTCTGTAGTAATTCCAATTTGGAATAAAATAATTAGTACTTTGTAAGTACTGTGATAAAACAAAGGATCAAATTGTCAAATCAGACTCATAAGAATGGGAATCAAATTAATATGAAGCTATACTAATAAATTTAGGGACACAAACATTTTGAGACACATACAAGGAAGAGAATAGTGTAGGACTACAGATACATCTCCCATGTCTTTCTCTGAGTTTGTTCCCTGGCTTAGATTAAAATATGAGATTTCTAAGTGAGACCTGGTATCTTCACTCACCAAAAAGAACTATTTTAATCATGAAACTTCTCCATTTTATTGCCAGACAGTTATATAGTTCACTTGACATTTTCAAGGAATTCATATGCCATGAATTGATAGATTCAGGTTTCATTTACTATAAACAATCCAGACAAACTATGCACTTCCCGCTAAAGCTTTCCTTGGATACGGAGTATTCATCAAATGTCTACCATTAGCAGGCTTGCAGGATATTTGCCAAGGTCATCTTTCTTTTCTTGTTAAAGAATATCCCAATAGAAGGAGAGAACAGATTGAAAGTCTGCTGCTAACGTTTTCCTTCACAAGGGCCTACTATGTGCCAGGCATTTACTGCTCATTATGTAGGTTAATTCTCGAAATACCCATACAACTTGGCATTGTTCTTATTATATTAATTATTTTAAAATGAGGAAATTGAGGCCCAGAGATTTTTTAATGATTCATCCAGGAACAGAAGTAGAATTGAGGTAAAATTTGAAAAAACAAGTTTCTGAATTTAGGTATATATAATTGAGTAATTTAAAACAGTTAAAAACATCTTACATGAACTTAAATTCAGATAACATTTATGTTCAAGAATACTGAGTCATGTTTATCGATTGTCTATCTGAACACATGGCATATTATCTTTAGTTGTTTCCAGAAATAAGAAGAGATAAAATTGATAGAAGTAGATATTGGATATCAGGAGAATAGAGAAATCAAGGGTTCCTAATTTGGGCAAAAAGATAAATTGTACAATGAAAACATTTATAGAAAATAGAGTAATTCATAGTCAGCCTTTACTAATTAGCTTTAGCTTCCTCAACTTTTATAACAAAATATCACTAAATATATGGAAAGTTATATATATATATATGCATATATATTTAATTTTATATGTAATAAGGTTTTAGCAAAGCCTTTTGAAATGTAGTTCTAGACAATAGATGTTTTGTTTTATCTTTTCTTATATTTCATTTTTAATTATTTTTCCCAAAGGATTTTTACATAGTTTGAATATAATTGTCTCATACCCACATAATTGATAGTCTCAAGTGAATTTAATATGGCTGTATTTAGGATGGTAGTATGTGGCCAAACCTCAGTTTATTTTTGAAGTATGATTATAATGCTACCTTATTGATTTACCTTTTTTTTTTTTTTTTTTTTTTTTTTTTTTTTTTTTTACATGGGCAGGCACCAGGAATTGAACCTGGGTCCTTGGGCACAGCAGGCAAGCGTCCTTACCTGCTGAGCCACCGTGGCCCGCCCTACCTTATTGATTTAAACAGATAATAACAAGAGATCAATAGGAAGAAATCTTTTTATACCTTCTCCAAATACACACATAATAGTTCCCCAAGGTCATGTGAATTGCATCGTACTAATTCCAATCACTGATTTCCCCAGAACACCAAACATCAAGCAACATTCTTGGTGACTACAGAATGTTTGCAATCAGTGGGTCCAGAACAGCATATGAATATTTGTTTTTAGTTTTGGTTTGTTCCTAATTTCCTTAAAATCATAAGAAATATCTTACCAGCAAAATCACAAATAGTATTAAAGCATGTTCTATCTTCAGGAAAAGAGATGGATTTGGGCTGTTTGATCTTGAAAATTCTATTTTATAATTTTGCACTAGACTGTATTATTGTTCTTACTTAATCTCTTACTCAATTCCTCTGCTTTGGAGGAAATTTTATTTTCCTTGCCAGAGGACAAAATGCTTGGCTGTATGAGTTGCTTGGTTAATGGTTAATGGAATATGAAGGGAAGTGATGTGTCACCTCTGGGTATAAGCCTCAAGAGCCAATATTTCTTCTTTCAGCTTGAATCTAAGACTGAAGGAATTGTGGGGTAGAGTCACACTAAATATTAATAGATATATTGCTTGATTAAACTCTTGCTGTCTGGTGTCACTGCGATTTTGAGGATATGTTATTACAGCAAAACTTGGGGGTTTGTGAATGAATTATAGTTATATTTATGTAGGTCATCCTCCTAACTTTCCATATGGGTCCTGCATTCTCATAGTCCTTATTTAGGTAATTTATTGTGAGTAATAACTCTGAGATGTGCCTATTGTCAGAGGTCATAATAAGAATCCTCCAATTTTAAGGATGGTGGAACATTGCTAATGGTGTTGGTGTCCTAAATCTTCACTTTATGGTAAAAATTTATAGCAAGTGATTTCCTATTCCCTTAACTCTTAGTCATTAACTGCTGATTTCAGTTTTGCCTCTCAAACATAATTCTCATAACCCTGATCAGATAATAATTTATCAGTTCTGTATTTGGAAAATGTGTTAAATTTCTACCAAGTGAATGGTATAAAAACATTCTAGAGTAAATTAGTTACTTCCTTAAATCCTCATACAACCCTACAAAGAACTACACAGCACCTATTAAAGCACGTTTTCCAGATGAAGATACAGAATCTTTGCTAGTTTCCCTCTTATCTTCAATAAGAACATTTTGCGTTCCTCTGCCATAATATTCATCATAACATACTAACTCATTCAAAGCTTACTTATCCTGCTAGACACTGAACTGCAAATGGATGGATATTGACAATATTAAGTATTCAATAAATATTTGCTTTATGAGTTAATGAATGTGAATGCAATTGATTTTCCAAACGTTCTCATGTATTTAAGTGGTGAACAAAGGGTTTTAAACTTGGTCTGTCTCATTCAAAGTTTCTTGGATATTCTACCTTTGATGCCATCTTCACTAATAGATTAGATACTGACATACTGAACATACTTTCATAAATGATTTGGATTTCAGTTCACTTCTTTTTTTTGGCTTTATAATGTCCATTTATGTTGAAATCTCAGAGACAGTACCTCCACTATATGACTTAGAATATTTAAGCTCTCTATCCATCTTTTCACACTTTATTGTTTTGAATGGACATGTTCTATGCTTTTATGTTGGAAAATATTTTATAAATTTATTTGTCATAACTTAAATTATTATAATAACCATAAAGAGGCATGGATGCATTGATAGAAAGACACCTCAACCCAGGAATATTGATTTTGAAAAATTCTAGACTTAAGTGGATTACTCAACTGATGAAAACAGGGTTTCAAAAGGATCTTGAAAATATACTACAAGGTAAAGTACATATTTTGTTTGTGAAGTCTCTTTCATTTTCATATCTAATATGAGGGAAGATACAACCTAAAGGATTTAACCCAGAGTACCAAATTTTCTGATTTGTAAACCCTATCATTAAGCCCACTTTTATAACCTCAATTCACATGTTTTTATATTAATAAAAGCAATTATTTTATCATTTGGGTTTATAAATTATCACCCAGAATTGTAGCTTTTTGTATCCATAGAGTTCTATCCTTGATAAAGCATTACAAGAGGTCTAATCACATTTAACTTTAATCTAAATCTCAATCCAACTATACAGCATATACTGATATAGGGAACATATGTCACCTATGCTATATTCAAGAGCCATTATTATTAATAAGTAGATTATTGTGAGGTAACACAAAGGCAATCAATCTTTGAAATCTGCTTCAGAGGTGTATGTTCATAAACCCATTTGCAAACAGATACATTTAATTTAGACATATGGTAGTATGACTTATTGTTGGAATATAAACTCCATTGGATTGAGATTTGACTAATTTCTTCTCTCCAGCATCTCTAATAAAGAGTATATGGCATACTGTAGTAAGTGCTAAGCAAATATCTGTTAAACAAATTAACCAAATGGGTGTCTGGTTAAGAAGGTTGTTTTATAAATACCAAACAGGTTGTTCTGTACACTCAAGTAGAGGGAAAAATCTTCAAAACATTGGTATTTTAAAAAATCAAAAATTTGTATCAAGATGAGAAGATATATTTAAAATTCTTGAAATTGCAAGCTCTGTTGTGCAATTGAAACTTGGGTGGAGGCAAGGAAGAAGATGGGTCTAGAGAAATAGTTTCAAAATACTCTTTTTTGGTGTAGATAAAGAGTGGTGTTTGAAGGTAAGAACCAGGTAACGATATTAAATTGGAGCAGTCAGCAATGAAAAAGTCAAAGGGGAAAATATCAGCCAAAATAGATAATGCAAAATGCTAGAGAAGGCATTACAAATTCCAAGGATTCAAAAGCAGAATCAGAATCAGATTTGGTCAGGGTAAGACTTCAGAGTACAAACAAAGACAGTGTAAGGGTAAAAAAAACACCCCAGGAACAACTGAAGAATGGTTTAGCACAAATATCAAATGTAGCATGAACGATTTCATAATTTGCCCCGAATGGTGATTAGACCATTAAAGGACACACATTCAAGGGCTTGATCATGAACTATATTGTGGCGTAAACTATGGAATTTTCATTTTATCTGGAAGGCTATGGGGAGCTCCTGAAGGACTTCTAGCTGGGGAGAGACAATGATTAGCTTTGTGTTTTACAAAGGTCACTCAGGCTGCTGTGCAGAGCATGTAATTGAAAATGGTAATAAACTTGGAGAACAGAATTTAGACTTTCCTGGGGTAATTAAATTAAACCTTCTTTAATGAACAAGAACAGTATTACCCAAAACTAATATATAAAACTTAATCAACAAAAAGCACAAGAGTTTCTGCTATAGAAATGGAATCAGCTGACCTGTCAATGTAAGCAATTTCATTGTGTATTGAAAACCAGTAATGCATATAATAAACTTGTTCTCTTTCTCTTACCCTAACTCCAGCTCTGATTTACATGTTGCATGAGATTGGATACAAAATTAATGTTATGAAAGGAGGTCTAAGGACTTAGAAGGAATTTATTTCGCAGATACTTAAGCCCCTTGCACTATACTTTTCTCCCAATCCATGCTTAAATAATTTAAGTAACAAGGAATCAAAATCTCCATGGATGGATCACATCACTTTGACTTTTACAGAGTCCTTTCTTATGTTACCACAGCCATATCATCGTTTTCCTATTGCCCATTGTTTCAGTTCTTGTGTTAGGATTCAAAAAAATGTTACTTTGTTAATGAATATGCTGTAGATTTTGTCCAAGAAGATGACATATGTATTTTCCTTTAAAATAATGCCTACCATTCAACAGCCCTTAGGTGACTGATGTATGTCAAATGTTTAAAAATTCAAACAACAATTCTCAGGTGCCACGAATAATGCTAATAGAGAGAATGACTAAGCTAGGTGATACAAAGTGCTTTATTTCTGACTTTTATAACTAAGAAGTACTACAAATTTCTTAAGGAGTTTTATAGTGGAGAAGCAAGGGTCCCTACTGATCCAAACAAAGATTAACTAGAAGTTATTACGTCCACGTCTCCTCAGAAAATTTAAGGAAATTTGGTACTATGACATGTCCCACTCAGACAAGAAACTGGTATAATTCATTACCCTTGAGCTGCCTAACATAAAAATAAAGTTATAACTCCTACCGTCCAATTTTAATATTTTGCTCTTCATTTCTGTTTCTAAACAAAACAGCAACAGTGAAAAAGTTTCAGCCTTAGTCAAGAAAACCGCTCAGTTTGATTCAGGCTTATTTAATTTACTTACATTATAAGCCTAACATACAAGTCTATATTTGGATATGACAATTTTACCCTTTTATTTTTATCTTTCATTCAACCATTAGAACCATCATTGCACAGAGTGGAAAGAAGAATGGACTTTATGTTCAACGCTAAGAAATTGACTTACTCTTGTACCTTTCTCATAGAATCGATACGTGTATTTGTTAGAGGTGTTGTTAAAAATGCAGTGAGTCCATGGTTGAATGAAGTGCTAAATAAGGCCACAGCTTGTTAATTCTTATTGCCTCTGGCAGAAAAAGCATTAACTGTCCACTTTGAAAAATTTCTGTAAATGTTCACATATACAAAACTCAATTAAAATAGTAACAGAAATCTGAACTAAACTGATAGTATCTCATTTAAAAATACAATTTGTGTAGTTTTAGTTCCTTTCTCCAAAAAAAGCTTTTAATATATTATCTTGTCCAGTGTAAAAATGATGGTGGGATTATAAAATAATTGATACCTAATGAAACACTGTAAGCAATTTCTCTAATGTTACAGGATATTTTCTGTTTCCAACAGAGCAATTTACAAGAAATGTTCTTACAATTTAATAATTAGCATGAATTAAAAGTTTAACATATATTTAAAATGAAGATGTGCCATATTAGAACTGCGATGACATTGAATTACATTAATATAAAGTATTAAAATACTCACACATTTTACTCCGATATGGAATTCCAAATACGGACATACTATTTTAACGTATTTTTGAACAGAAAGCTTGCAATTCCAAACAGAAATCACTTTCACAGGTCTAAGTAAAAAGGAGAAATAACAAATTTAATACCAATTTTAGGATGTGAGATGGAAAATAGTGAAGTTTTCTTCTTGCCTCATGTCTTTTTTAAAGGATTCTACTTCAAAGACTCATTCCTCTTTCCTAGATGCTATAGTTCTTGAGAATTAAAAAAAAAAAGAAGAGGAAATTTTAAAAAATGGAATTAAAAAAATGGAAATATGAAGGAGAACAACCCTGGAAAGTCTTTCATGACTACCATTCTGTGATAAGTAGAACCCTGAGGCCTGAGATGGGGATTTCTGTGTCAACATACTAAAAAACATGACATCTCAGATTTGCTTAGGCTAGCATGATCCCCTTGGTCTGTATCGATGAGAAGATTTCTGCCTTGCAGGCAACATGTAACTTCTATTTATTTATTTATTTTTTCATTTCTTTCAAGAGAATTTGGAATTGATTTTGATGCATTTTATAAGGGTTGCTTTATAATCCTTTTCAGATAACTCCAGCATCTGAAGATCATTGTCTTTTCTCATTCAAGTGGTGATTTACTTGATTTTGGATATGATGGGTAATTTTCTGTGTTTACTGGACATTTTGTCTATTATGTTAGAAGATTCTAGCTGCTATTTAATGTTTTGTTGCTGTTGTTTTAAACAGGTAATCACCCTGCTTAAGTTTAGCACACAGGCCATGGCCTACTTTTGTGAGTTGTTGTTCCAATGGTGGTTTAATTTCCAGAGGCTTGGCAGTGTTGTTTGGTTCTGATGCTTTGGGGGGCTCCCACTTTCACTGCTGATGCTGCCCACAGGGGCAGAGGGTGTCCCCAGGCTAGGTCTTAGGTGTCTTTTGTTGGCCAAAGGTCATCTCAGACATGGGGGATTAAGAGACTTGCCAGGCTTGGCCCCTTATTGTGATGATGTCATTCTTGCTGATTCTGTCAACCTATCTGGTGTCTGTGAGTGGAGGGGGAGAGTTGTGTGCCCATTGGAACAAAGGGTCTCTTAGAACAAGCCACTTGATGTAGCTGGTACCCTACTGCACAGTCCAACCACCCACTTCTGTATCACTCAACAGGAGAAAATGTCCTCAGGCATGGTAGAGAAAAAGAGGGCTTCCACCTGCCATTTCTTATTGGTAGGGTTCCCAATCATTCCTTTTTGCAAGTGGTGTTGACTCACTTAATGTTGTCAGAGAAACCCCTGTCCCATCCAGGGAGGAGTGAGCCTATCTGGTCTGCCTTCTGTTCCTAGGTCTGGGGTCAAGAAACACCAGGTCTGGGTCATCTTCTTCTGTGGGGAGGGTATGATAAATAAAACCGCCATGGTGCCTTTTTGTTCTCCCAGTCTGGAGTCCCAAAAGAGTTTGCCTTCTTTTCCCCACCTTTTAGAGTTCTGCTTTGGTTGGGTCTTATATTATTTCCAGAATTTGTATTTGTGCTTATCAGGAGGAGAGGGGAGGAGCAAAGGAGATACAAGTTTATACCATCTTGTTCAGACTGAACCCTACATTAATTCAGTGAAAGAGAATATCTTTTGTTAGGAGAACAAAGAAAGATTTGCTTATCTAGAAAAAGGCACTCTTCTCCATTACACAGAAAACTTGAAATATGTGATAGGGTTGTTTCCTTATGGATGCATTTTATATTAAAAAAAAACCTCAATTTTATGTGGAAAATAATACTTTACAAAACATTTCTGAATGTAGTTCTCAAAGAAGCTCAAAGAAGTGAGCACATTCTTGAGTCCAAAGGCCTAACACCTGAAGAAATATAGAAAACTTCCATTTTTAAGAAATATTTAAAATAATTTCTGCTGCAATTTGCTATAATATAAATTGTCTTATGTTCACTGGTCTGTCTCTGGAGCCTCCCCAAAACATGACTGGCTATTGTCAATACCTAACGATAGTAAGACCATCTGTCTTCCCTCATCACAGTGACAAGAGATAAACAAAATGCAACTGCATGTTTGGAGACACAAATTTTTTCATGGAGATTAAACATCCCTGCTAACTGGAGAAAAACTGAAAGCTACCTCATGGCCATAGAGAAGCTGGAGCAATAAGAGATATTCGAGCCAGATGACAGAAGACAGGATTAAAGGACATCTGTGTCTGAGTCAAAAGGAGATATTGTTGTGCCAAAGCTTTGGTTTGCTTATAATGTTTGTTATGTTGAATATTATGTTTTTTAACGCTTCAAGTAACAAAGCATAATTGTTAATCCTAAACCAAGACTAGACTAGTACGATATTTGAAAAGGGGTCAGAAAATTAAGAGTGGGTGCAGGGTTTAGATATTGAAATTTGGTGTTTAGTTTCTGTAGTCTGCTTCTCTTGCCACCAGGGGGCATATAGCAGCCCCTTTAATATCTTAAACGAGTGAGGAAATAAAACTCAATTGACTTCATTGCAGTATTGCCTGCATACGCCTATGAAATACAGAGATACTCTTTTATTCAATTGGAGAAATTAAAAAATGCATAAATTACAGGATTCTCTTACCACCCCACCACCAACACCTTACATTGGTATGGAATGTTTGTTACTGTTGATGATACTTTTTAAATAATTGTATTATTTTTAACATTAATTAATTTTTTAATTATTGTTACAATTAATAACATATTATTAAAATACTCTATCTTCCATTATTTACATTAGATGTATTCTCCCATATAATATTCCGTTTGACCACCTTATCATACATGTGTGATACCCATGAAAGAACATTCTTATACTTTACCACTAATTATAGTCTGTTATCAAAAATAGGGCTCATTGTACTATACAGTCCTATGTTTTATCTTTTAATTTTTATTCTAGTAATATATACATCCTAAAGTTTCCTCTTTTTAACCACATCCGCTTGCATAATTCAGTGTGTTGCTTACACCCACAGTAATGTGCTACCATCAGCATCATTCAGTTCCAAATCTTGACCATCAACCTAAATAGAGATTCTTTACAATTTAAACAAGAAATCCCCATTTTTTTAAGCCCAATCTATTGCTTGGTAACCTGCATTCTAGATTCTAACTCTATGAGCTTGCTTATTATAATTAGTTCATAATAGTGAGATCAATATCAAACAATATTTGTTCTTTTGTGTCTGACATTTCACTCAATATAATGTCCTTTGGTCCATCCATGTTGTAGCATGCATCAGGACTTCATTTTTTTTTACAGCTGAATAATATTCCATTATATGCATACACCAAATTTTGTTTATTCATTCATCAGTTGATGGACATTCAGATTGCTTCCATCTTTTGGCAATTGTCAATAATGTTACTCTGAATATTTTATGCAAATGTCTTTTTGCGTCCCTGCTTTCAGTTCTTCTGGGTATATACCTCACAGCAGGGTTTCTGGATCATATGGTAATTCTATACTTAGCTTACTGAGGAAGTGCCAAACTCTTCCACAGCTGCTGCACCCTTTTACATTTCCACCAGCAGTGAATGAGTGTTCCTATTTCTCCAACACTTGTAGTTTTTGTTTTTTAAACACTGGCCACTCTAGTAGGTGTGAAATGATATGTCATTGTGATCTGACGTGCATTTCCCTATTAGCTAGTGATGTTATGCATATTTTCATGTACTTTTCAGCCATTTGTATTTCCTCTTTGGAAAAATGTCTATTCAAGTATTTTGCCAACTTTTAATTAGGTTGTTTTTATTGTTGAGTTGTAGGGTTTCTTTATATATTCTAGTTATTAAACTGTTATTGGATATGTTATTTCCTTTGATGCACAAAATTTTATAGTTTTGAAGAGGCTGCATTCATCTATTTTTTTCTTTCCTTCATTACTCATGCTTTGGGTGGAAAGTCTAATAAACCATTACCTTCCACACAATCTTGAAGATACTTTCCTACATTTTCTTCCAGGAATTTTTTGGTCCTGGTTCTTATATTTAGATCTTTGATCTATTTTGATTTAATTTTTGTATAGGTGTGAGATATGGGGGCCATCTTTCACTTTTTTACATATGGATATTAAGTTCTCCTAGTCCTTCCCAGTTGAATGGACAGGGCAACCTTATCAAATATCAGTTGGCCACAGATGTGAGAGTCTGTTTCTGAATTTCAATTTGATTAGATTCATCCATATATCTATCTTTATGCCAGTACCATGCTGTTTTGACCACTGTAGCTTTATAATATGTTTCAAAGTCAGGAAATATGAATCCTCCAACTTTGTTGTTTTTCAAGGTATCTTGGCTATTTGGAGCTCCTTATCCTTCAAAGTAAATTTGAAAATTGGTTTTTCTATTTCTGAAAAATAGGCTATTGTAATTTTGATTGAGATTGTGTTAAATCTATATACCAATTTAGGTAGATTTGACATCTTAATGATATTTAGTCTTTCAAATATGAACTCATAATGTCCTTCCATTTATTTAGGGCTTCTTTGATTTTGTTTAGAAACATTTTGTAGTTTTCTGTGTAGAAGTCCTTTAATCCTTGGTTAAATCAATCCCATGATATTTGATTCTTTTAGCTGCTATTGTAAATGGAATTTGTTTCTTGATTTTCTCATTAGATTGTTCATTACTAGTGTATAAAAACACTACTGTATTTGCATGTTGGTCTTTTATCCCACTACTTTGCTGAACTGATTCATTTGCTCTAATTACTTTGTTGTTGGTTTTTCAGGACTTTCTATATACGTAGGTGACCACTGTGTTCATCCAATTTCTCCCTATGGAAACTGGAATATGTATCCTATGGCTGTCCCTCCTTTGTATATTGGTGCAAATATTTTGTTCTAAGTTTTACAGATCCATAGCCAGAAGAGAGTTTTGCCTTAGGACAGACCATGCCTGTAGCTGACTGTGATGAGATTTTGGACTGTTTCTGACTGTGTATGGCATTTGTATTGTTACTGAAATGGTTTAAGGCTTTGTGATATTGCGATGAAATTAATATATTTTGCATTTGGAAATAACATGTCTTTTTGGGGTTCAAAGTGTGGAATGTGGTGATTTGAAACTGTGATGTATCCCATAAAAGCCATGATTTTTAATTCTCATTCAATATTGCTGGATGGGATCTTTTTTATTGTTTCAATGGAGATATGACCCACCCAATTGTGGGTGGGATCTTTTGATTAGGTACTTTCCATGGAGATGTGTCTTCACCCATTCAAGGTAGGTTTGCTTACTAAAGCCCTTTAAGAAGGAACCATTTTGGATAAAGCTCAGTGCCGACAGAGCCCACACAGACAGAGACTTTGGAGATGCAGAAGGAAAATGCCCCCGGGGGAGCCTTATGACGTGAAGAGAGAAAGCTATCAGATGTCACTATGGGCCCTCCCAACTGAGAGACAAACCCCAAACTTCACAGGCCCTCTCTTTGGAGTTAAGGTATCATTCCTTGGATGCCTTAATATGGACATTTTCATGGCCTTAAAACTAAACTTGCAACTTAATAAATTCACTTTTTTTTTTTCTTCATGGGCAGGCATGAGGAATCAAATCCAGGTCTCTGGCATGGCAGAGAATTCTGCCACTGAGCCACCATCGCACTGCCCCATAAATTCACTTTTTAAAAGCCGTTCTGTTTATGGTATATTGCAGTCCAGCAGCTTACAAACCAAATCATTCCTCAGAGATTCTTTCTGCCTCTTTTCCTTCTCTTCTTCTTCTAGAAGACATATGACATGTACGCTTTTGTGCTTTGTGCTTGTCATTCAAATCCCTGAGACTCTACTCTACTTTTTCCATTTTTTTCTCTGTCTGTTCTTCTGTCTGTTAGACTTCCATTGTCCTGTCTTCTAGTTCACTCATTCCTTCTTCTACCTGTTTAAATCTGCTGTATTATGCCTCAACTGTATTTTTAATCTCCTCTATTGTGTCTTTCATTCCAATAATTTATTTTATGTTACTTTTTATACTTTTAAAATCTTCATTCTTATATGGTGTATTCCTAATATCCATTTTATCTTTAGCCGTATTGTATTTTTCTTCATTTCCTTGAATTGATTTAGGAAATTTGTTTGAACATCATTGATACATTGTTCCAAATTCTTTGTCTCCTCTGAAGTTTTAATTTGCTCTGTTGCCTAGGCCATATGTTCCTCTTCCTTAGTTTGGCTTGTCATGTTTTGCTGATGTTTAGGCATCTAATTATCTTGATGAGTTTATTCTGAAGATTAATTTCTCTCTCCTGCTTAGTGTTTTATTGTTGCTTGGTTTTGTTTGCTAAGACTCTGCTTTGAAGCTTGGTTCAACTTATTCTAGACCTTTAGAGTAAACCATGTTTAAATGACCAGATGTTTTACAACTCTTCTTCATCTGATTCTTGACCTGGCTATGCAGTATAGTTTCTATATACTGCATATAGAAAGATTCCACTGTTTGTACAATTTTCACTTCCAGAAGAAAGCTTCCTGTCCTTTGTTCCTTCTCCAGGAATCTTGATTTCTTCTGTTTGTTTTTGTTTTACCTCTAGTTTTATTTTTGCACTCCTTTCATTGCCTCTAGCTGCTTTTGCCTGGAGAGCAAATTCTGGGAGGTGGGTCACCACAGAGAAAACTTTCCCAAGTTAGAATTTCCTAGATACAACTGAGCTACAGATCCATGAAGGGGACACAGACTGGCTCTAAAGTGCCCTAGGGAGAGGGTCAGGGAAGATGCCAACTCCTTTTTTGACAGTTCCCAAATGTTACACTTTCCCAGCTTGCCCAGCAAATGGCACACTTAAGCAATCTGTTCCCCACAGGTCTAAGGAGGCAATATGGTTTCAAACTTCCACCAGATCTTCCCCCATCAGGTGTGGGTTGAAACAATGGCTACATCCACCTTCGTCTAGGGTGGGTTAAAACAGTAGATCAGAGCTGGGACCCAGCAATCAGACTTCACTAACAAAAGCTGTGATCATTGTTCAGCTGGGCAGCATCCCCTCCCCATTCTTGGGAAAAAAGATTTTTTTTAATGTACATTTTTTACAGCAGTAGTTACCGGGAACTGGATCCCAAGGTGGCCAACTGTGGGGGGTGAATGCCAGCCACAATTGCACAGAGATAGCTTTTCACAATTCTTTACTGCAGTTTACCAGCTTCTTGCTCTTGCTCTTCCCTGGATGCTGTATAGTGTTCTTCTGGCCTCCAGAGCCCCAGAACTGTGCTTAAGACAGTTCTTGCCAAACAGCTGGGTGTTTTGGAGGAAGAAGTGAGTGCTGGAGTCCCCTACTCTGCCATCTTCCCTGGAAGTCTCTCAAGTAAGGTTTCTTGAACACTATTTTTATTCAACCATGGCAAATAAGAGTAAAGGAAGAAGACATACTCCACCTGGAAGCCTATGAAAAACAAATATCCATCTATCTGAATAGTTTATAGAATACCTGGGCCAATGGAATGCTCAAGGTAACCTTGGATTTTATTCTAGGTCAGTAGTTTCTGGCTATTCAGCAAAACAGAACATGAGGCAGGGCTCAAACTGAGAATGCTGAGCCAACCATAAGCTTATTCTGAATCCTCCCTGGAGAAATATTACCTGTCCATACCTGACTGGCACTGGCAGCTTTTTATTATCTCTGCCTTCCTCGTTCATCATATGCACTTGATATTTTCCTCAGTTAGAGCGAGATGGTGTCTGTGCTAAGGTGTCATATACGCAGAGCTGACTTCTAACAATTAGTCTGAACTACCTTTTTGAAATAGTCCTTGGTTCATATGACAATATTCAAGTCAAACTTGCACAATTTCTTGATATTCATATAATTTGAAGTAACTTCCCAGAGCCAATATTTCTATAATGTCCCCTAGGTCTTTTGGTCCCATTAGGGAAATGAGCCATAAGGCTTATAACCCAGTGTATTGGAGCTGCAGCCTGCTGGCTGGCAGCCTGAGATTGCACATACTGCCAGCTACCTTACCCAAGCCCAGCTGGCAGAAAGAGATGTGGGGACAGATGCGTCATAAATAGACATCTGTGAAAAGGCTGTACCCCAGGCTTCTAGGCTGGATGGTATCAAATGGACCATTCTTCTTACTGGATGATGGGATGTTTTTAGCTTAACCAAAGATGTGATACCCAGTTGACAGAGAAAAGACAGAATATGACAAAGGCTAAGATGTTAAATGGACCAAAGTTGTAATCCCTCAACCTGATACTTTTAACAAAAAAAAAATCTTATTAGAATGAAGATTTTGTATTGCTTTATTTGTTCTATAGCGCCAAAGTAATAATAAGCTTCAGAAAAAAATCACTTCCTTAATACAGCAAAAATGACTGTACTTACATATATTGTATATATGTATGTGTACGTATTCCTATGTACTTATATATGGCATATATTGCAAAAAGAAAATTCTAGCTTTTTTTTTAATGTTCTTAGAGTTTAACCATGTCTGGGCACTAATCAGAGAATGACCTGGTGAGATGGATTTATCAGAAGACTTTTTGCATGAAAAATTAATCATATTTCTAGGAGAAATTAGTTTCTGTGGGGAAAAAATGTTGAGATGACAACTAGGCCTCATAGGAAAGCCCTGGTCTAGTGTTTCCATAGGACACCAACTCTGTGCACATGATTAAATCATACACAGACAAACACACAAACATACACAACATTCTGTGGTAAAATAAATGTGAAATACAATGGATAAAACAAAGAAATGTTAAATTTCCCTGCTGCAGCATTTCACAGAAGTTGTACAAACCTAAATTTATATTGTGCATGTCCATGATAGGAATATAGTATGTCATATCTGCCCTAATTTTTCTGATCAACAATATGTCAATGAACAACATTTGGCAAATGCTTAAATAACCAATAGAGAATGGAGGGATTCTGATTATAGCATGATGTTTAAAAATTAAACATAGTTCTTGGCTTACTTTTATAAGAATACTTGAATGAGTACAGACTATAGGAGGAAGAAGCAGTGAGGAAAGCATGGTGTATTAGCTAGGGTTCTCTAGAGCAACAGAATCAGCAGAAGATATCTGCAAATATAAAATTTATAAAAGTGTCTCATGTAACCATGGGGATGCAAACTCCAAGATCTGTAGGGCAGGCCACAAGCTGGCAGCTCCAATGATGGTCCTCAACAAACTCTCAGGAGAGGCTGGCTGTTGAAGTAGAAGAGTGATTGTCTCTTCTGAATCCTCCTTAAAGACCTGCCAGTGATTAGATTAAGCATCATTCATTGCAGAAGACACTCCCTTTAGTTGATTACAAATGCAATCAGCTGTGGATATAGACAATGTGATCACAATGTATGTCCATGAAATGTCCTCAAAGCAACAGACAGGCCAGCATTTGCCTGAACAGACAACTGGGCACCACCACCTGCCTAAGTTGACATGTGAACCTGACCATCACACATAGGTAAGACAGTGAAATGTTCACAGAAGTGTTTGACATTGAGACATAACAAATGTTCTTATCATAGCCTGGACCTATGTTGAAAAATTAAGTACTTCCCTTTGGACCACAGTTCCACTTTAGGACAGTGAAGACTCCAGAGAATATATTTGGCAAGGCCATGGAATTCCTAGAGAGAGATGGCAGCACCCAACAGCAATGGTGTCTGCCCACCAATCACTTGGATAATCAAGAAGGTGCAGTTGGACCCAGATACAGTGATCCCCAGCAAAGTCAGTGGTTCTCAGCAGGAGTCCCAATGCATGAAAGAACAATTGATTTTATTTAGCAGTTGTGACAGCACCCAGGGATACACAACATTTCCTGATGAGATGCTCAAGCAGTGAAAAGTCTTCACTGTAACCAATGAAATGGGGAATTTGCCAGGCTGAAGTTGAGGTCTTTGATGGGTATAATAATATTTAGTTGCATTGTCAATAAGGCCACAGGAGGTGCTGCCTGTCAGATCAACAGTTTTCGGGAGCAACAACAGTAGCACCAGCAGATGTTGCTGGCACACTTAAGCACTGGTGACCAGTAAAGTGGATCTTGCCCAAGTGGCTGAATGGTTTAACTTATGGTAGGATATAGGTTGCCTCCTGTATGCTTTTTGAACTTTTTTTTTTTGAATGGGTGGGCACCAAGAAATGAAGCTTTCTGAACTATTTTGAGCTAGTTATCATTGGGGTAGAGGAAGTTGACTCTACAATTGGAATTATAAATTTCCCACCCCGTGGTGAAAATTTTTCTTACAACTTAAAATTTATAAAATTCAATATGGCAATTGTGAGTCTGATAAAAAGGTTACACAATATATCTGGTATATTAAAATAAGTAATAGATTAATAAAGAAGCCTGAACAATTGCAAAATCAATATACATAAAGTTGCCTGGTACAATTCTGTCTGAAAGATGATGATTTTCTATGCATGTAGAGAGGACTATTCCCTCAGAGAAGTAATATTTGGGAATAGTGTAATATATGAAAACTTTCTATTTTAAACATTTGCACAGATTTTCAAAAGCTTCACTGTTTAGCTGCACTGGAATACATCTGGAATGGGAAAGGATTTTGTTCATGGGTCAAGAAATATTTTAAACATTAATTTAGAGCTTACTACATCTGAAGCTTTGTGTTTTTCTGTGAGGAGAAAAAGTTGAACAATACACAATCCAGGCATGTAGAACCTCAAAGAATTGTAGAATTGTCAAGCTGGTGAGAAAAACATAAAAAAGCCATAATGATACATTTTGATAAATGGCATGGTATATATATGTACTGCTCTGGGAATGCAGGGGAAGAAAAGCCTAATTTTGCTAAGGATATCAGGAAAGAAATAAAACATGTTTAATGCTGAGTCCTGAAGGTAATTAGAAATTTCCTCATCAGAGAATGTGAATATAAAGTAGGTCCTTTAGTGGGAAATTGCATAAAAAACTTATTTTGTCAAAGGGCAAAATGTATTCAAGAAATCTTAAATGCATCAATATGACCAGAGCACATCGTATATCCAAAAGGGACAGAAGAGTTGGACATTAAACTATAGCAATTGATAAATAAGGTTAAAGTTATATTTACATTTTAGAAAGAAAACTGGTTAAAATATTACTAGTAAAATGCCATGTAAGAAATAAGGAAGTTCCCAACAAAGGCAATGGAGATGGAGGAAGGAGGCAGATTCTAGATATTTTGATAAAGTAGAATAGGTAGATGATATGATCGATTGATGCTTTAGAGCCAATGAAAAGGGAGTTAGGATGTCTCTCAAGTTTTAGCTGGGTGCCTTGGATAATTCCCTTCATAAAATGTAAGTTGTAAGGAAGAACATATTTGAAACAGAAATATGATTTCAGTTTTTTACCTACTAACTTTGACATCTGTTAATTCATTACTCTTGGTTGCACCTCTATTGAGAATATATGCAAACTGGAAATTGAGATCTGTAATTCAGGACAGTTGTTAAAATTTGAGAAATAGATTTTGAAATGATCTGCATAACTTTCTTTATTTCTATCTCTTCCTCTTTCTCTATCTATTTTTTTTTAGTAGGAATATAGTGATACATAGAGATGGATGAGACTGTCCAGGGGAAAGTGTAAAGACCAGAGAGCTTTGTTGCAACAATTTGATTGCCTACCCCCACCTCCTCTTTTCTAATACAACCTCCTCCCAGTTATGCTTGGATAATCCCATCCTTATCTTTAAGGCCATGTGCTTCCTTTTGCAGGATAGGTTTAGAAATGAGCATATAATAAACATCATTTCAATGACAATGAAGGAGAAGCTGTGTGTGTTTGGGAAAGTGTATGCTGGCTATTGAAAACATTTCTTTCCAATAAAGGGCATAAAAAAAGAGACTAAGGGTAAGTAAGACATTATTAATTATTCCTGTGTTCAAATAACAATGGAAACAGTGGAAAAATAAAGAGCAAGGAGATTATGTATCAGTTGTTTTACATGCATTGTTTTATTTAATTTTTAATCAATATTTCAAAAAGATAAAACTTGAAACTTACTTGTGTGGGTTAACTTTTCCCTAAATTAATCAGCAATTCAATGAATAACTTGGAAATCAGCTTTACAGTTCTGTCTTCTCAAAAGAAAATAATTTATGTGACTCAAAAAATGCAATTGCAAGCTTTATTCAGCACATGCACATTGGGAGCAATTGATTATTATTATTAGGTGCTCTCTGAGTTAAAGCCAGGCTTGACATTTTTAAGATGAGGAGAAAGAAGGGTTAGGTGTGCTTGTGGTACAGCTCAGGTGAACTGCTGAAAAACTTGCAGTTGAAATGTTTGGAGATTGTTCATTTTTTATCCCTCTCTTTTGATAGCGCTCACTTATGCAATCTCATCTTGATAACTGGTAATAGTTCTTTAAAGACTTTTTTTTTTCCTTCCTTTTTCTCAAGCCCTGTGGTTTATCATTGTTCACGGGCAGGGAAAAAGGTAATAGCAACAAAAACAACAAAAAGCTGAAAAGAAAAAGGAGGCAAGAGTCAAAGGCAAAAGGAGTGAAACTGGGACCCTTCATCATGTTTATCTTAATACTTTTGCAGTATGATGCATAAATCTCTTTTCTATGACACCTCTTGCACATTGCTTGACACTGGCATGTGACTTTGCAGTATGGACAGAGAAACAGCAACAAATAACTGCCTGAGAGAGAAGGTGACATCTTTAGAGAGGAGATAGCATGGGATTTAAGGCCATAGAGATGAGTAATTGTTCATCAGCTAGACAAAGAGGAAACACAGGAACATCAAAAAGCATAGTATTTTTGGAAAATAATTCTGAAATCAAAGCCACAAAGACATAGGATTGAAAAACAGAAAATGAGGACAGAAATATTGCTCGTTTCAGTGGAAATAAACATGGCAGAAATGAAGATGAGAGGTATGGTTAGGAAGTAATATTTTCTGATCACTGCCAGGTTTAATCTGGGATTTAAAATCCATCAGTTTAGAAAGGTAACAAAGAGTCAATAAAAGTTTAGAAAATATCCATTCCAGCGGCAATCTGAAATAAGGGGAAAGGCTGAGGGGAATCTATCAGAAGGAAGAGAAATAGTACAGGGAGCAAAGTCCAGTGAGAGGTTTACTCATATAAATTCCACCAATGTTTGAGAAACAATTTAGTGTCGTGGTAAAGTACATGGTTCTTGTCTCCTACAAAGACTTCGCAGCCAGACTGCCTGGGTTCCAATCTGAATTTAGACATTTACCAGCTGTGTGACTTAAGGCAAATTATTTAAATGTACATAAATTGCATACTGCTTAATAAAGTTGTTATGAAGATTCACTGACCTAATAGACTTAATTTATTAAAGTACTGTTTGGCAAGTAATACTTGCCATCTCATTAATTTATTGAGTTGCCCCTTGTTGTCCAAAAGCAGTAGTTCTTAAAGTGTAGTTCTGAGACCAGGAGCATCAGTTTCCCATGTAAACGTGTGAGAAATGGAAATACTTGGGTCCTACCTCAAATCTATGGAATTATCACATTAAAAAAAATCTGGATATAGTAAAGGGACACTTTATTTAAGAGGATTGCTATAAAGGGGAAAAGGAGCTATTAAAACAGAGGGATCTGTCTACTGTAGTAGGGAGAATGCTCTGACTCTTTGGCCACAAGTTCTGTTAATGTCTCAAGAGTTAAGCCAAAAACAAAAAAGCACTGAGTGTAGGGAAGTGGAATGAAAGGTTGGCGTGACCAGAGGGTAGAGCTAAGAATATTTAGTGCTATAGGAGTCTATTTCCTGGGAAGTGCCCTTAGAACTCAAGAGCCTGGAGGAAGGAGAGAAACTAAACCAAAATTTGGTTTACACATATTTTGATCTGATCAATCAGAGGGGACAAGCAGTTCAGCTAATCATTTATGAGACAAGGAATGAGATATTGGAGGGTGTATGTCTGGCTGATCCAGAATAAATGATGTTATCAGAGAAATTATGAGATATATATACATATATAGCTAATCCCTTGACAAGCATATTATAATTTATAAAATAATCTCTCACAACTTTAAGATTTACTCAGGATAGGCATTACTATTATCCCTAATAAAATGAGATTTAGATTTTTAAATGATTTGACTAAAATCATTTCCATTGTATTTTGACCCTAAATCTTATTTTTTTACTTAATAAAAACATATTTGCATATATATCTATATATATACACCAGACACATTTGGCTATGCATCAGACACATTTGTCCTTCAAAATTATTATGCCTTTTCCCATTACCCTCTAATTCTTTAGTATTAATGATATGACTATTTTTACCTCCCTTCCAGAGAGCACTGGGACTCTGGGTGTGGAAGATAAAGATCCAATTACAATACAATTAAAATTCATCATGTATTTTGTCTCAGGTGCCGAATTAGACACTAGGAATATAAAGGCTGATTGGGTGCAGAATTTGCTTTCAAAGGGCTTATAGTTTGCTACAAGGTTTTACATTTTAATTTTTTCTTACAATTTTTATTGTAAAATATATATACAAAGAAAGAAAGAATAAAACAATTTTCAAAGAACACTTGACAAGTAGTCACAGAACAGATCCCAGAGTTTGTCATGAGCTACCATTCCACCATCTCAGATTTTTCCTTTTTGCTGCTCCTAAACACTGGAGGCCAGATGGAATATTAATGTAGTGATTCAGCAGTCGTACTTGTCTGTTAAATCCTATTCTCTCTGTTATACCTCCTCCTTCTCTGATCTCTTTCTCCCAATCTATAGGGATCTTTGAGCAACACCCATTCTGACATTTTCATGTTGAGAAGGGGTGTTGACACTAAAGGATAGGGGGATGTAATTAATTCATAATCTTGGAGAGGCTGGTCCCTCTGGGTTTTCAGAATTTATCTGACCTAGAAACCCTCTGGGAATTATAGGTTGCAGGAAAACAAACACTGCATGAAACCTTTATAGAGTGCAGCTCAATCCCTAGGTGTTCTCAAGAGTCAATATGTGTGATACTGGTTGGGATTTACCAAACTGTGATAGTCAGCACTATCTAATTGAAGCTTGCATAAGAGTTGCCTCCACAGTAGCCCCTCGACTCCACTTGATCTTTCTTGGCCACTGATGCCTTATTTTATTCGGCATCTTTTCATGGACAATGTGTTGTGAAAAGTAATCCAGACCAAAAAAACCCCCAATATGCTGAGGTCTCTTTCAGAAAATATTTATGAGAAAATTGGAGCTTAGATTGTAAGCCTTTGAGCAGCAACACTTAGTCTGAAGCTGTAGGTGTATTTCTGGATGCTGAGATGCTGAGCTATATGTGTATCAGCTGGTATTTCCCTAGGGCTTTGAGTAACTCAGTGTCCCCTTCCAGAGATGGAGTGCTGCAGTCCTGAAGATTAGCAAAACTGTGTTTAGTAGCAGGTAATGCAACTAAAGAGGTGATCAGGCCTCAATTAGAGTTAAAAACCAAGCCAATCTGGCTGGGACTAAGGTAAATCAGAATGTTGGGTAAAAGATGATAGTGTATGTTCTCTAGCCCTTCACCTACCATATGAAACAAAAGGCAGGAAGGCTTATTATGACTAGAACCTAAATTTCCTGTAACACACAATCTAAATCAACCTGTCTGGATAGCTCATTTGAATGACCCAGACTACTGGGGTCCAGAGTGGGGACAAGGCCTTGTAATTCTGTGTAGCTCAGTGTAATACCAGGACACATCTCAGACTGTGGTGGGCTGATAATTGGGAGGTGTTACTGGAGTCCCTTGAGGGTCTGAAGAAAAAAAAATATATATGAAACTATTGAACCTTCCCATCTGGGAAGCCCTGCATACCCTCTCAACTCTTAGGAAAATGGTCCAGGCCTTTGATTTGGAGGCTTGCACTCAGGAAACTTGTTTCTGTGGGGGAGAAACTACGACATTCCTGTGTCTATGCTCTACATTCAGGCAGGCAACTCAGTTATGTGACTAGTTGTCAGGTTTTAGTTTTGATTCCCCACATCTTTCCTCATTCCCTGGCTTCCTGTCACCAGGCATGGCTTTTTATTAGATTAGTGTCTGCAAAATCAATCCATGAAAAATGACGTACAGCTCTGCTATTTAGACACTTAGATACTAAATAGTTGCTATTCTATTTGATGCTATCATAAATTATTTAGGTGTTCAGTTTTCATGCTGACTAGTAGCACATGTCCATTTTTTTCTTTCGCTTTTCACATTAACGTATCAGTCCCATGACTGTCATCGTCAGTATTCAATCTAATCATCCCACTTGCTCAAATGATTGAGTTAATTGTTTGGTCAACAAAGTACTAAGTGTACCAGGTGCCACTGTGCAAACTAAAGAAATAATGAGTAATTCTGGACCATATGGCTGATTAAATTAACAAAAAGAAACCCTTTTTCAATTCAAACACAACAGATTTCTCAATAGCAAATTCATGTGTCTAGAAATCAGAATAATGTCTTTAAAATGTTGAAGAGAAAAAGTTATAGACCTAGAATTCTATGCCAAGGTAAATTATCATTCAAGATTGCAGACAAAATGAAAACAATTTCAGATTAACAACAGATTTTTCCGATCAGAGATGCTTGCTAAGGGAGGTAATAACAAATGTACATAGAACGAAATGTGAGGGAAGAAAAATGAATGACAAGAAATAATGGTGCATAATGCCATTTGAAAATATTGGAAGATCTAAAAAAGAAAAAAGGTTGTATACACTAATTATAGGCATACCCTGGAGATATTGAGGGTTCAATTCCAGACCACTATAATTAAGCAAATACTGTTATAAAATGAGACCCATAAAGTTTTTACATGTAAAAGTTATATTTACACAATACTATAGTCCATTAACTATCAATATCATTATGCCTAAAAAGAAACATATATATATATATACATATATATATATATATATATATATACACACCTCAATTAAAGATATTTTATTGCTGAAAACTGCTAACCATCATCTAAGCTGTCAGTGAATCATAATCTTTTTGCTGGTGGGAGGTGTTGACAATGTTGATGGCTGCTGACTGATCAGGATGGTAATTGCTGAAGGCTGGGGTAGCTGTGGCAATTTCTTAAAATAAGATAGCAGTGAACTTTGCTGTATTAGTTTACTCTTCCTTTCACAAAAGATTTCTCTGTAGTATATGATGTTATTTGATAGCCTTTTACCTACAGTAGAACTTCACTCAAAATTGGAACTTCACTCAATCCTCTCAAACCCTGCTGCTGATTTTCAGCTAGGTTTTTGTAATATTCTAAATCCTTTGCTGTCATTTCAACAATGTTCACAAGCACCTTCATCAGGATTAGATTCTATCTCAAGAAACTACTTCTTTACTCATCCATAAGAAGCAACTCCTCATCCGTTAAAGTTTTCTCATGAGACCGCAACAATTCAGTCACATATAATTCTACTTCTCTTGCTATTTTCACCACGTCTGCAATTATTTCCTCCACTGAAGTCTTGAACCCCTCAAAGTCATACTTGAGAGTTGGAATCAACTGCCTCCAAACTCCTGTTAATGCTGATATTTTGACCTTCTCCCATAAATCATGAATGCTCTTAATGGCACCTAGAAGGGTAAATCCCTTCCAGAAGATTTTCACTTTGCTTTGCCTATATCCATCAGTGGAATCACTATCTATGGCAGCTATAGCCCTGCAAAATGTTTTTCTTCAATAATAAGACTTGAAAGTGAAAATGACTTCTTGATCCATGGGCTCAGAATGGATGATGTGTTAGCAGGCATGAAAACAGCATTAATCTCATTGTACATCTCTATCAGAGCTCTTGGGTGACCAGGTGCATTGTCAATGAGTAGCAATAGTCTTAAAATATTCTATAAACCATGTTATAAACAAATATGCTGTCATTCAGGCTTTGTAGTTCCATTTAGAGAGCACAGGCAGAGTGGATTCAGCATAAAACTTAAAGGATCTAGGATTTTTGGAATGGTAAATGAGCATTGGTTTCAACTTAAAGTCACCAACTGCATTGACTCCTAATAAGAGATTAAGCCAGTCCTCTGAAGTTTTGAAGCCTGGCACTTATTTCTACCCTCTAGCTATGAAAGTCCTAGAAGACACCTTCTTCCAATATAAGACCATTTCATCTACGGTGAAAATCTGTAATTAGCTGTTCTGAATAACCTGCTGCAGCTTCTACATTAGCATTTGCTGCTTCACCTTGCACTTAGCTTATGGAATTGTCTTCTTCCCTTAAAGCCCATGGACAAAGCTTTGCTAACTTTAAACTCTTCTTCTGTAGCTTCCTCACCTCTTTCAGCCTTCATAGAAATGAAAAGAGTTAGGGCCTTATTCTGGATAGGGCTTTGGTTTAAGGGAATGTCATGGCTGGTTTGATCTTCTATCTAGACCACTAAAACTTTCTCCATATCAGCAATGGAATAATAATTTTAATTTCCTTCAAGAACTTTTCCTTTGCATTCACAATTTGGCTAACTGGTACCAGAGATAGCTTTCAGCTTATCTCAGGTTTTGATATTCCTCTCTCACTAAGCTTAATCAATTCTACCTTTTGATTTAAAGAGAAAGATGTGTGACTCTTCTTTCCACTTGAACATTTAGAGACCATTGTAGGATTATACATTAGCCTAATTTCAACATCAAACCCCTCAAAGTCATACTTTGTCCCCTCAAAGTCATACTTTAGAGTTGGAATCAACTTCCTTCAAACTCCTCAGGGAATAGAGAGACCCTAGGAGAGGGACAAAGATTGGAAAGACCTTGGTGTAGCAGTCAGAACACACAAACAGTTATAAGTTCACTGTATTATTTGGGCATGGTTCATGGTATTCCCAATCAATTACATTAGTAACAACAAAGATTGTTGATCACACATCACAATAGCAGATGTAATAATAATGAAAAAATTTGAAATATTGTGAGAATTATGAAAATGTGACACAAAGTGATCACATGCTGCTGGAAAAATGGTATCTATAGACTTGTTCAACACAGGTTGCCACAAACCTTCAATTTGTAAAAAACACAAAAACACAATATCTGCAAAAAAAAAAGTGTAGTATAGTAGAAAGAGATATATCTGATCTAGTATCTTGGATTTAAAAGTAAAAATGAAATGGGAAAAGTTGATCAGATTCAAAGTGTTCTAACATCCTTATATAAATTTAGTAAGATGAGGGCAACTTTGATTAATAAATGATTGTTAAAATTTTAAAACCTAACCACTTACAGGAGAAAGAGACAATGAATGATTTCCAAACCAGTGTAGGAAATAAAAGGGAAAAAGGAAAACTGGCTAATATAACAGAAGGCAGGAAATGTTAAACTTAAATTTTAAAAGGTGACAAATAAAGCAAATGGTAACTATGATTATTTATGTGTATATTTTTACATAATAAACATATAAAGGTGGACTTGCAAGACACCTGCAATGATTATGAGGGCTGTGTTGGAGAGATTGGGACAGAGGGCCTGAGAGAGTAAAATGCTTTTTTCATTTTGTATGTATTATATACTTTTATTTAAATGATATTTATAAAATAAAATGGTGGCTAGTTGATACTCAGCAATTCAGTAAATTATTTTCTACAGTTTTCCAAATTTAAGTTTTTTCATGCAACAAGATTGTATTCTTTCTTTCTTTCTTTCTTTTTTTTATGCTGAATTGCAGGGTCATATTTCATTCTTTTTCCATGTGAGTATCCCATTATTGCAGCACCATTTGTTGAATTTTTGTTTGATTGGTTTTCTGTTTGTTTGTTTGCTTGTTTTTTTTTGGGGGGGAGGGGGAAGTGCGAGGACTGAGAATCAAACCTGGGTCTCCTGCATGGCAGGCGCGAATTCTACCACTGAACTACCCTTGCAGCCTAGTACATTCTTTTTGAACAAAAAAAATTGTTAAGTATATGCTTGATGAATATTCATGTTATTAGATTTAAGTTTGAACCCTATGTAAACTGCTTTAAATAATTTTATTTCAAATTATATACTATTTTATAATAAAAATAATAAAAAATATTCCCTGGATCTAGTAAAAGCCAGAGCCATCAATTCTAACGCCAGAATTCCTGGTTTGGACATAAATATATACATTTCTGGGAGAAAAGCTTATTTGCATAATCATGTTCAAATGTTTTCCTGTTTCCTTAAGGAAAAGAATTAAAGGGAGGATTTTGGCCTGTTTTGCTAATTATGATATAGCGTACTTATGTGGTGTTTGTGCTGGGATATTGAACCATGTGGAAATATTTACTTCCTGAGGATATACTTCCAATATGATGTTCAAAATTTACCAGTAGGCCTGAAATATATTCTACTTTCCTGAAAAATGGAGCAATAAAAGAATCTGGGTAGTTTAACAAGGAATATGCAGGGAAGATAATAGATTTGGGATAGAAAATAATACTTACTATAAATTACGTGGCTTGTATTTTATCACACAAACCAAAATACATTTGATGGTAAAAAGAAGTATTTACTTGCAAAATGACAAGAAAATAGGCATGCATCCAAACTTTCTAAGGAAAACCAGGAAGTTGATTTATCCTAGTGTCTTAGTTTACCAAGGCTGCTATAATAAAGTTCCCCTGGGAAAATAACCACGGAATGGGTTCAGGGACCTACTGTACCACTGTGAGACAGACTTGTGCTAAAATTCCATCAATCACCTGACCTCCAAAAGCCCCTACAGTGACTGGTGGACCATGTGTCATTTTGGTTCCCTGGAATTAACGTTGCTTCTGAGTCAGGGTCTAATAATCCCCCAAATATCTGATCATTTTCTTTTCCCTATTGTACAGTTACCCTGGTCAAAGTTTTTAGATAATCTTTGGGGAAGCTGGGAGAAAATTAGCAGCATACATTTAGGTAGTGTAGCAGGGTCCTTCCCCAAGGGGGCACAGCTTTCCATTCATTCAGGGGACTCTGGATCTTAACTATCTCAAGTCTGGGAATTGATTAAGGGAGTGTTACTGTCTGTTTTCACTTTCATCCCTATTCACCTTTGATCAGATGCGTTAAT
>PVIY010033438.1:0-28051 GCA_004026745.1 Myrmecophaga tridactyla
CTAACCAGAGCATCTTAATAACACAGTTCAAAACTCTGTTCAGGGGCCATAGACACTTCTGTTTGGGTTTCAGGATATGTAACATGGCAAATTATACACAGTTGTTCGGGAGAACTAATAAAATCTATATTAACAAGACAACATTTTGTACATTAGTCCCATATTTGCATATAAAATGATTGGTAGAATATAAACAAAAATTCTCTCTTTATGTTGGGATTCAGATAGTATGCCTGTATTCCTTGTCTTCCTTCTCTTCCACTTCCTCCCCCCTCTTCTCCTTTTCTTCTTCCCCCAACTCCCTCTGCTCCTTCTCCTTCTTCTCATTTTGTTTCTCCTCTGACTCCTCATTATTTTTCTCTATTGCTGACCTGAATTGACGTATTTTCCATCATGATTATGTACACCTAGCTTTTTCCTATTTATATTCCTCTGCAATTCCTCCAAGAGTTCTGCCCAAACATCCAAGCCTAAGGTTGTCTTCCTAATGTGTCCTCTCGTAGCCTGGAAGAACTTCTTTCTGGTAAATTTCATCTCATTTGTGGTACTTAGCTATGAAACTATCTGCCCATCCTAATAAAGTGTGGGTTCCCTGAGGGCCGAGGCTGTACCATCAGCCTAGTGCCTTACAGGGTGTGACCCTGAGCCACTTTTCAATACCTGTTTGTGGAACCAAAGTGTCTATGAAACAGGGAAGCTATGGCACTTATATATCTTACGGAAGAATTGTTGTGCTATTGTGTGGCAGAAAGAGCACTTGATAAAGTCACCACCCTCGTTCAATCCTGACTCCATGATTACTAATTTTGAAAAGGTTAGTTACTTGAGCCTTTTGGCTTCCAGTTTCTCTTCTTGTAAAAATGGGACACTATTTATACTCAACAAGATATGTGTACACCCATATTGCTTGGATTGTACTTCTTACACTAAGAAAAGAGTGAAAATTCAGTGTAAAATGTTAAGAAGGCAAATTATAGGTACCCAGTAAACATAATTTGAATTGGAATACTTGGTAGGAAGGCATGAATAAGTAAACATCCTAATTTGACCAGACTAGATAAAACCCCAATTACAAGGTTTGTTTATGCACTCATTTATACATTAAGCACTTATGGAATGTCTCTAATTTGTTAGGCATTGGAAATGCCAAGATAAAAATAACGGAGTTTGACTCTTCAAAGAACTTTCAGACAAGTGGGAAGGAGATGCCAATACAGCATAGTAACTGCCTAACGGGGTAGAAGAGATAATTGCATGAACAAATGGAGGCAGATGTACAGGTGAAACATCTGCTAGGCCAGGAAGGGTTCAAGGAGCAAATCATACTTGAGCTTAGTCTTGATGGAGAACTAAGGGATTACCCATTTGTGCCAGTTTGAAAGGATTATGCACCCTAGAAAAGTTATGTTTTAATCTTTATCCATCTTGTGGAGGTGGCCATTTCTTTTAATCCCTATTTAGCACCGTAGGTTGGAAACTTGATTAGATTATCTCCACAGAGATGTGACACACTCAATTGTGGATGTTAATCTTTGATTAGATGGAGATGTGATCCACCCACTCTAGGTGGGTCTAGATTAGTTTACTGGAACCCTTTAAAAGAGGAAACATCTTGAAAAAGCTCCAGAGAACCATGAGAGCTCATGTAGCCAGAGACCTTTGGAGATGAAGGAAAATGCCCCTGGGGGAGCTTCATGAAACAAGAAGCCTGAAGAGAAAGCTCGTAGATGCCTCTATGTATGCCATGTGCCCTTCCAGTTGAAAGAGAAACCCTGAACATCATCGGCCTTCTTGAACCAAGGCATCTTTCCCTGGATGCCTTAGATTGGACATTTCTATAGCCTTGCTTTATTTTGCACATTTTCACAGACTTAGAACTGTAGAATTGCAACTTCAAAATTCTCCCCTTTTAAAAGTGGTTCTATTTCTGTTATATCACATTCCAACAGCTAGCAAACTAGAACACCATTTTACAGAAGCTGGAAAAGGCAAGGAGACACTTTCTTTCCTAGAGAGCCTCCAGAAGGAATACATACCGGCCAAGAGTTTATGTAGCCCAGTAGGACCTATTTCAGACTTTTATCCACTAGAACTGTAAGATAATTGACTGATGTTTATTTAATTTGTGAAAAGCATCAATAGAATACTGAGAGAGCAGGCAGCAGGCTACATAGAGAATGATTTACTTTCTACAGAACCTGAACTTTATTTTGTAAGCAGTGAAAAGGCATTGGTGGATTTTAACAACGAGAATGATTTTCATTCTTAATGAACAATTTCATTTCACTGATGCGAAGAGGATGGATAGAGGTAATGGAGGCAGAGAGCCAATTTAGAGGTTGTTTTAGTTATGCAGGGAGGAGGATATGTTGCTCACAGGAACTACCAATATATATTCTTCATTAAATAATAAAAATCTGTGCATAAAAGTAAATATTTTGAATTTCTGTGACACTAAATAACCTCCCTACATAGGAAGCTTGTTAGGTTTTCCTTTTAAAAAGATTGTTGTTCATAACAGCACAAACAGGGAAAGAACCTATGCTTCCAACAAAAAGAAATTGGCTAAATAACACATGATAAAGTCATATAATAGTCACCGCTAAAGCAGTCATTAAAAATAATGACCATATATACTTACAGACATGAAAATAGGTTTTCACTTCTTGCTAATATATTTTTAAACATTTTTTATTGTGAAGCATAACATATATGCAAAAAAGTCATAAGTTTCTAAATAAATTTTAACAAGTAGTTATACGACAGATTTTAAAGTTTGGTATGGGTTACAGTTCCATGATTTTTTGGTTTTTTCTTCTAGCTGCTCCAAAACACTGGTGACCAATAATATCACTATAATGATTCAGCAGTCATACTCGTTTGTTAAATCCTACCTACTCTGTTATACTCTTCCTTGTTCTTTTTTTTTGGTGAAAATTAACAATTATAGAAAAAAGCAATAAATTTCAAAGTATATCACAACAATTAGCTATAGAAGAGATTTCAGAGTTTGGTATGGGTTACAATTCCACTATTTTAGGTTTTACTTCTAGCTGCTCCTAGGTATTAGAAACTAAGAGAAATATCAATATAATGATTCAACAATCATACTCATTTGCTAAACCCTACTTTCTCTGAATTTAACTCCACTATCTCCTTTGATCTTTCTCTCACTTTTTAGAGGTATTTGGACTATGGCCATTCTAACTTTTTCATGTTGGAAGGGGCTGTCGATAATATGGGATAGGGGGATGGAACTAGTTGATGTTCTGGAGAAGTTGGTTGCTCTGGATTTCAAGACTTATCTGGCCTAGGGTACCCATCTGGAGATTGTAGGTTTTTGGACAGTTACCCTAGTGCATGGAACCTTTGTAGAATCTATATAATGACTTACGTGTTCTTTAAGATTGGCAGGAATGGTTTTGGTTGGGATTTGGCAAGCTATGGTAGGTAGTAATGTCTGATTGAAGCTTGCGTAAAAGTTACTTCCAGAGTAGCCTCTTGACTCTGTTTGAACTTTTTCAGCCATTGATACCTTATTTGTTACACTTTCTTTCCCCCTTTTGTTCAGGATGGCATTGTTGATCCCTCAGTGCCAGAGCCAGGCTCATCCCTGGGAGTCATCTCTCATACCAACAGGGAGACGTTCACCCCTGATTGCCATGTCCCATGTTGAGGGGAGGGCAATGATTCCACTTGCAGAGTTGGGCTAAGAGAGAGAGAGAGGCCACAGCTGAGCAACAGAAGAGGTCTTCTGGAGGTGACTGTTAGACATACCTATAAGTAGGCTAAGTTTCTCCACTACATACATAAGCCTCAAGATCAAGGACTTGGCCTATTGATTTGTGTGTCCCTAATGTTTTACACAGTATCCAGGATTTCCCTGGTGGCAAAGTTTATAGTTCCATGTTTTTCTCCCATTCCTTAAAGGATTTTGCCAATACTTTTTGGTTATCAGCTTAATATACTCTGGGGTGTATCCAGATTTTCTAGTTTTCAAGCTGCCGGAATGTGGTATACCATAAATAGAATGGCTTTTTAAAAAGGCAGTTTATTAAGTTGCAGGTTTACAGTTCTAAGGCTTTGAAAATGTCCAAATTAAGGCAAGGTTAAAAGAGTGTCCAAATTAAGACATCTAGGGAATGATACCTTGGTTCAAGAAGGCCGATGATGTTCAGAATTTCTCTCTCAGCTGGCAAAGCACATGGCGACATCTGCTAGCTTTCTCTCCAGGAATTTTCAATGGCTGCTCCGGGGCTCTGTCTATTCTGTTGGCTTTGTTGGTTCTGGTGGCTCTCAAGCTTTTTCCAAAATGGTTCCCTCTTAAAACGCTCCAGTAAGCAACCCCTCCTTGAATGGGTGAAGACACATCTCCATGGAAACCATCTAATTAAAAGTTATCATCCACAATTGGGTGGGTCATATCTCCATGGAAATAATAAAAAAGACATAAACATCCCCACAGCCATGTTGAATGAGCATGGCTTTTCAGGGGTACGCAACAGATTCAAACCAGCACACCAGGCATTACATTAAGCTATATAGGATTAAAGGCTCTCATTCTCTTCCCATGTTTGGATTGTTTAAGTGATCTATCCAGACAGATTGAGATAGATTATGAACTACAGAGCTGAAGTTCTAAAACGCAGACAATGTTTTCCTTATCCCTGTTTTCTTAATTACCTTAATCTCAACCTGGTCAGCTTCATTCTTATTTCTAAATACCAGATTATACATATATAAAACAGCCCCACAAAATCCAGAAATAACAGTTTACTGCTCCAAACCAAATATGACTATATTTGTAAACTATAAGAGCTTACAGTCTTATAAAATAAAATGATATTTTATAAATGCTATCATACCACATTTGCTGTTTTGTTTCTGGCTTATTTTGCCTTACTAAATGTCCCATAGGTTCATTCACATCATTGTATGCCTCACAACTTCATTCCTTTTTGTAGTAACACACCGTTCAGTCATGTGTATACACCATCGATCACCAATCTACTTCTCAGTCAGTGCATCTTTCAGCCACCTCCATCTATTGGGACTCCTGTATAACACTAAAGTCAGCAGTCTGTCAATGTTCTCAATTTTAGATAAATTCATTTCCCAAGAGAAAGACAGCCAATAAATGCATCTTCACCAAACAGAAAATCCAAACCTCCCCCTAATTCTTGTCCTTTCCCCCATTATGTACCCCTGGTATTGCTGTGGTACTATTGATGTTTTCCTGTTAAACATAGCCCATAGCATGCAATACCCTGAAATTATACACAACCCCTTTCAATCATGTTCACCTTCAATATGGTAAAATTACTTACAGACCCTCTAGTGAACTGCTTTCACTTCTAGCTATTCCCTTACAATTAAGTTCAACCTCATTAGCTAACCATTCACCCATCTCTAGCTTCCATGTATCCCTATATGCTGTATTGTAAGCCTCTGATTTTACCTTTATTATGGTCACAAAAGTGGAATCACCTATCCTTTTGTGCCTGGCTTATTTTACTCAGCATTACATCCTCAAGGCTCATCCATCTTGTCATATGGTTCAGGACTTCATTTCATCTTATTACTACATAATATCCCATCATATGTATATACCACATTTTGTTAATCCACCCATCTGTTGATGGGCACTTGGATTGTTTCTATCTTTTGGCAATTGTGAAATAATGCTGCTATGAACATTGGTGTGAAAATCACTGTTTGTGTCACTGCTTACAGCTCCTCTGGATATATAATGATGAGGGGTGTTGCTGGGTCATAAGGCAACTTGGTATTCAGTTTTCTGAGGAACAGCCAGACTGTCTTTCAGAGCAGCTGTACCATTATACATTCCCACCAGCAGTGCATAAGTGTCCCAATTTCTCCACATCCTCTCCAGCATTTGTAGATTCCTGTTTGTTTAATAGCAGCCATTCTTATAGATGTGAGATGGTATCTCATTGTAGTTTCAATATGAATTTCCTTTGTAGCTAATGAGAATGAGCATTTCTTCTTATGCTTTTTAGCCATCTGTGTATGCTCTTCAGAAAAATGTCTCTTCATATCTTTAACACACTTTATAATTGGGTTGTTTATTCTTTTGTTGTTGAATTGTATGATTTATTTATTTTTAGAGGATATCAAAAGTTTATCTGATGTGATTTCCGAGTATTTTCTCCCATTGAGTTGGCTGCCTCTTCACCTTTTTTGCAAAGTCTTTTGAGGCACAAATGCATTTGATTTTGAGGAGTTCCATTTACCTATTTTTTCTTTTGTTGCTTGTGTTTTCGGTGTAAAGTTTAGGAAGTTACATCCTATTAGTAGGTCTTGAAGATGTTTCCCTACACTTTCTTCTAGGAGCTTTATAGTTCTTATATTTAGGTGGTGGACCCACTTTGAGTTCATTTTTGAATAGGGTGTAAAGTAAGGGTCTTCTTTCATTCTTTTGGCTATTGATATCCAGTTTTCCCATACCCATTTATTGAAAAGACTATTTTGTCCCAGTTCAGTGGATTTGGGGACGTTGTTGAAGATCTGTCGATCATAGATTCAGTGATCTATTTCTGCACTGTCTATTCAATTTCATTGACCAATACATCTATTTTTGTGCCAGTACCATGTTGTTTTGACCATTGTGGCTTTATAATAAGTTTTAAAATCAGGACATGTTAATCCTTCCACTTCATTCTTCATTTTTAGGTTGCTTTTAGCTATTTGGGGTGTCTCTTTCCCATCCAGATGAGTTTGATAAATAGCTTTTCCAAATCTTCAAAGTAGGCTGTTGGAATTTTGATTGGTAGTACATTGAATCTAAAGATCCATTTGGGTAGAACTGACATCCTAATTACATTTAACCTTCCTGTCCATGAGCAGGGTATGACTTTCTACGTACTTAGATCTTTAATTTCTTTTAGGAATGTAATGTAATTTTCTGGGTACAAGTCCTTTACATCCCTAGTTAAGTTCATGCCTAGATAATTGAATCTTTCATTGCTTTTTGAATGGATTTTTTCCTTGAATCCATTCAAAAAACTGTACCATTTCAGTTAGCTCATTGCTTGTGTATAAAAACATTACTGATTTTGGCACATGAATTTTATATCCTGCCACCTTACTGAACCTGTTTATTAGCTCAAGTAACTTTGTTGTAGATTTCTCAGGATTCTCCAAGTATAGTATCATGTCTTCTGCAAATAATGAAAGTTTTACTTTTTCCTTTCCAATTTGGATGCATTTTATTTATTTTTCTTGCCTGATTGCTCTAGCTCGAACTTCTAGTACTATGCTGAATAATAGCGGGGAGAGAGGACATCCTTGTCTCATTCCAAATCTTAGGGGAAAAGCTTTCAGTCTCTCAGCATTCAGTATGATGCTGGCTACTTGTTTTTCACGTATGTCCTTTATTATATTGAGGAAGCAAATGTTGATTCCTACCTTTTGAAGTGTTTTTATCAGAAAAGGATGTTGAATTTTGTCGAATGCTTTTTCAGCATCAGTGGAGATGATCATGTGATTTTCCCCTTTCGATTTGATAATGTGCTGTATTATATTAATTGATTTTTTTATGTTGAACCATCCTGGCATTCTTGGTATAAACCCCACTTGGTTGTGGTGTATAATTCTTTTAACATGTTGTTGGATTCAATTTGCTAGTATTACGTTGAGAATTTTGGCATCTATATTCATTAGGGAGATTGGCCTGTAGTTTTTCTTTCTATATTATAGCATCTTTATCCAGTTTTGGTATTAAAATGATGTTAGTTTCATAACATGAGTTAGGTTGTGTTCCTTTTTCCTCAATTTTTTGGAAAAGTTTGAGCAGGATTGGTGTTAGTTCTTTTTGAAATGTTTGATAAAATTCCCCTGTGAAGCCATCTGGCCCCGGGATTTTCTTTGTAGGAAGATTTTTGATGAGTGATTGATTCTCTTTACTTGTGATTGGTTTGTTGAGATCTACTTCTTCTTGAGTCAGTGTACCTTGTTCATGTGTTTCTAGGAATTTGTCCATTTCATCTAAGTTGTCTAGTTTGTTGGTGTATAGTTGTTCATAGTATCCTCTTATGATTTTTTATTTCTCCAGGTTCTGTGGTAATGACCCCCCCCTCTCATTTCTGATTTTGTTTATTTGCATTCTCTATCTTTTATCCTTTGTCAGTCTTTCTAGTGGTCCATAGATTTTATTGATTTTCTCAAAGAACCAACTTTTGGGTTTATTGATTTCTTTCTATTGTTCTTTTGTTCTCCCATTCATTTAACTCAGCTTTAATCTTTGTTATGGGTCTTCTTCTATTTGCATTGCAGTTAGTATGTTCTTCTTTCTTAAGTTCTTCCTGGTGAATAGTCAAGTCCTCAATTTTTGCTCTTTCTTGTTTTTTAATATAGGCATTTAGGGCAATAATTTTCCTCTTAGCACGGCCTTTGCTACATCTCATAATTTCTGATAAGTTGTATTCTCATTTTCATTCATCTCCAGATAGCTACCAATTTCTCTAGCAATCTCTTCTTTGACTTACTGGTTATTTAAGAGTATGTTATTTAATCTCCATATATTTGTGAAAGTTCTTGTTCTTTGATGTTTATTGATTTCCAGCTTCATTTCATTGTGATCAGAGAAAGTGCTTTAATAATTTCAATGTTTTAAGATTTATAAAGACCTGTTTTGTGTCCTAGCATATGATCTATCCTGGAGAATGTTCCATGAGCACTAGAGAAGAATGTATATCCTGGTGTTTTGGGGTGTAACAACTTATATATGTCTGTTAGGTCTAATTCATTTATCAAATTGTTTAAGTCTTCTATTTCCTTGTGATCTCCTGTCTGGTTATTCTATTTATAGAAGAGTGGTGTATTGAAGTCTCCCAGTATTATTGTTGAAATGTCTATCACTCCCCTCAGTTTTACCAATATCTGTCTCATGTACTTTGGAGCTCCTTGAATGTGAGCATAGACATTTATGATTGTTATTCTTTTTTTGTTAACTGTACCTTTCACTAATATATCGTGTCCTTCCTTGTCTCTTATGATGTCTTTAAATTTAAAGTCTATTTTGTCTGATATTAGTTTAGCTACTCCTTCTTTCTTTTGGTTGCAGCTTGCATGGAACATCTTTTTCCATCTTTTCACTTTCAATCTATTTGTATCCTTGTGTCTAAGATGAGCCTCTTATAAGCAGCATATAGCTGGGTTATATTTCTTAATCCATTCTGCCAATCTTTGTCTTTAACTGGTAAATTTAGTCCATTAACATTCAAAGTAATTACTGTATAGGCATTTCTTGAATCCACCATCTTATCCTTTGGATTTTATTTTCAGATCTATATCTTCTTTGCCCTTTTTCTCTTTTAATTCTTTAAGTCACCCTTACTGGTACTCTTCAGTTCTGTGCCCTCCTCCAAACCTCCCTTTCATGCCTTTTTTTTTTCAGCCAGCAAAACTCCCTTTAGTATTTCTTGTAGAGTTGGTCTAACATATTCTCTCAGTCTCTGTTTATCTATGAAAATTTTAATCTCTCTCTCAGTTTTGAAGGACAATTTGTCTGGGTACAAATTTGTGGCTGAAAGCCTTTTTCTTTCAGGGTCTTAAATATATCACACCACTGCCTTTTCACATCCGCAGTGCCAGTTGACTAGTCCAAACTCAGTCTTATGTGTTCTATATTGTATGTAGATAGATTGTTTTTCTCTTGCTGCTTTCAAGATTTTCTGCTTCTCTTCAACATTTGACAGACTGACCAGTATGTGTCTTGGGGTAGGCATATTTGGATTTATTCTATTTGCATTTCGTTGGGCTTCTTTGTTTGCTTATATATGTGTTTTATTAAGGTTGAGAAGTTTTCCCACTTTATATCCTCCACTAATCTTCCTAGCCCTTTACTCTTCTCTTCTCCTTCTGGGATGCTGATGATTCTTAAATTTGTGCACTTTGTTTTGTTCATCATTTCCCTGAGATCAAATTCATATTTGTCCATTTTTTTCATCATGTGCTCTTTTGCGTGTTCAAAATCAATTGTCCTGTCCTCTAGTTTACTTATTCTTTCTTCTGCCTCTTCAAATCTGCTGTTGTGTGTCTCTAGTATATTTTTCATTTGATCTACAGCATCTTTAATCTTGGTGATATCTTCTATTTTTCTATTTAGTCTTTCAAATTCCTCTTTATGCTCCTCTAGTGTCTCCTGGATCTCATTTATATCATTTGTCATCTCACTGCTTTTATTTAGTAGAATTATATGAACATCTTTGATTAGTTGTCCAAAGTCTTGTGTCTCCTCCGATGTTTTAATTTGGTTATTAGTCTGGGCTACATCTGTGTGCATCTCTATACCAGCAGCCGGGTGAAATTGTGCCTGTGGGCTGTGAGCATTTGTGGCCCGGATGCTCAGGTGAGCTCTTGCCCAGAGCTGAGGGGACATGGCATGAGTGGGCGGGGGGGGGGGGACTTGTCTGGGGGTGGAAGCTGATATGCAGGTGCACAGAGTACAGGGTGGACTGGGCATGGTTGAGCGACTGCATAGGCTGGGTGCAGTTGTGGCCTGGGTATGAAGGTGAGCACCTGCAGCCCGGATTCACAGGTGACTGCCTGCAGGGGGCAGGGAGGGGGAGGTGGGGATCAAGGGGTTAGCCATGGGTACATGGGTCTCTGTAGGGGCGGGGCAAAAAAATGGGATAAGATTGTTCACATGCGTGGGGTGGGGGTTGTGGAGAAGGGATGCGCTGGGAGGTGGGGTGGTGGTACTTGGAGAACAGTGGGGGGCCAGTTGATAGGGATGAGGTGTGTGGGGTGTCGGGGAGTATCACGGGTTGTGGGAACAGAGTGGTGTGTGTGAGGGTAGAGCTTTCAAGGAAAGCAGCGTGACTTACTTCCTAGTCCCTGTCTCCCTGTCCCTGCCCTCCTGAGGGCTCCGGGCTTCCACTTCAGAAGGGGCACGTTAGGCCGTTTGCACTAGCTGAGGGTCTGCAGTTCTCTGCATCTCAATTCTTCTGCTTTTTCAGCCAGGGCCTCCCTATGTGATGTAGAAGACCCTCCCAGGTTACTTGTACCCAGGAATTGCTCTCCAGTCATTTTTCTGTCACTTCTCTAGCTGGTCCTTGGAGCAGGGGTGAACTCAACTTATCCTACTCCACCATCTTCCCAGAACTGTTTCTAAAATATTTTTAATTTGGGAAAAAGATTGTAAATACTATGCATGCAGTTTAATCATATTTACATGCACTTGTATATATATACACATTTGAAAAAATTTCAAAGGAAATATGTTAACATGTTAATGAGGGATACCTCTTGAGACAAGCTTTAGAAAATCTCATTTCCAGTGCTATGCCCTGCCATAATGTATGATTTTTTGTGGGGGCATCAGGCCTGTTTTTTTTTTGCATGGGCGGGCACTGGGAACCGAAACCCTGTCTCCAGTATGACAGGTGAGAATTCTGCCTGCTGAGCCACTGTGACCTGCCGAGATGAAATCATTTTTGTGTGGATAAAGGCCGTTTTATTAAGTTTGAGGATAGTGCTGATGGCTACCAATAATACTAATTCTTCATAGTCACCACAATTGCATTCAATATTATAACTAGAATAAATGCTCCCAGAATCATTTATCCATATGATGGTGGCTTGCTTCCACAACTTCTCTAAATCCCAAATTGGAAGACCTTTCAGTTTGATGGTGACATTTTTTTCTGGTCGTGGACAATCAAAGAGACATAAAGAATTAGTCATTGTTGTTATCTTCCAAATGTTCCAAATTGTTTCTTCTATTGAGGGGACTTAGTAAATTAGGAGAAAGCCAGCCTGGATGCCTTATCTCCAGGAGACCCACATGGCTGTCACCACATTTCCATGTCTCATATTGCGCTCATCCTTGGGTACCTGAAATCGAAGCCTTGCTCTTGTTCTCATCCTTCACACCTCCCACTGTGCCTCTTCTTCCTGGTCTACGGATGGAAGACTGTCCACCATCTGAAGAAACCTATTCAATGTTCAGTACCTTTATTTCAAAAAGCTAACAGTGGTCAAGGAATATATTGTGTACAACCTACTCTCACATCTTTAGAAAACACATGCTACATAGATACATAGACACATGATAGATAGATAGGTAATTAGATAGATGGAATGTTACAGAAAATGAAACAAAATGCTGAATGTTGATGACTCCGGATATCTCGGCGGGGGTTATGTTGGAGTTCTCTGGATATGGTTGGTATTTTTGCAAGAGTCCTATAAGTTTGAAATCCTTTCAAAATAAAAATTTTGTTATAAAACTAAAAATGGTAGGGTGCAAAATAATCAACTCCTTACATTTTCATATAGTGGAAGGGAAAGGGTTATCTGCCACAACTTGCTGGAATAATACTGGATTGATATTTAGAGCCTCTCCCCATCCTTTTCTTCAATCACATACCACCCCCACACACACACACACAGAGAAGAAGAGGATGATTCATCTGATACGGAGAAGTGGATAAAGGGTCATTTGCCCAGAGAAACTCAGTGCCATCCTGGGGCTTTCTCTCTGCATATTTACAACATCAATGTCCTCCCATTCTCCCACTCTCGCTTCCTGTGATTATCTCTCAAATAAATCACAGATACTCAAGTCTGTGTGTCAGACTTTGCTTTCAGAGGAAGTTGTTACTGGGCTTCCTCGATATGGCTCTGGAACTATTTTAACTACCGGTTATGAGGAGATGGATCCAGTGAAGTAAGGTGGGGGCAGCTCTCTGATGAGCCACAGAATTGCATCACTAAAACCCTTCCCTGTGCTGGGTTGAGATAAGGTGCAAGTGACTCTGATAATTGAATTATCTGAGGACAACGGGAACAAAAGGAAAGTGAAAGTGGCGGCATTTTATGTTCTGCCTCGGTTAAACAATAATATAGCATTTGCACATCTAGAAAGATACAAAGCAGAAATATGTGCACAAGTATAGTAAAATGCATGTAACAATGTGACAGTAGCATTAGAAACAAATGCCAAAAATTAAGAGAGAAAATGCCCCTCAACAGTAAATGAATGGAATGCCTCCTAGAATCATCCACCTAAAAAGACAACCAGAACATTAACTATCATTTAAGGATTCCCTCTGTGAATAAACCAACCCACATGACTGAGTTATGCTTTCATATGGACCAAGAGAACCTCAGCTTTATATGGTCCAGGGACAGAATTGAGAAAAACGTACAGGTCACTTTTGAGGTAAGAAGTTCAAGATGAATCCTCAGAGGTATCTGTCTGTTACAGCTGCAGTTAAAATCAAATGCCACTTGAGAATGTTTGATGTAGCCCTAGAGGTGTTTTGCAGTAGAAGCTAATGATGTCCTGCCTTTATTTACTTAGACCTTCCTCTTTTGCTGCATACTGGACCCACCTTTAATGGTTATCATTTAATCTGTTTCTTTTCTTTTCATTTCTTCCTTTCTGAGAGATTTCACAGGCCACTCTGTAAACATAAACAGCAGTTTAAAAATGCCCAGAAGTTAATGCTCCCAAACTCCCAGGAATGCCCCTAACCAACAACTGGCAGAAGTTGATATATAAATATACCAGCCTTCTGGAGGCTAAGAATGAGGCTTATAATCTATACTGTCACTTGGACTGCCACGCTGGGTGGAAACTCTGGGTGTCCTCACTGGGAGTTGGTTGGTGATGAGCGCTCTACTGGCAGCCTTCTCCTTCCTATCGCATTTCCTCACTCCTCTAGTTGTGGTTCTTGGGATCACCTCTCAATTACATTACTTTCATTTAAATTCTTATATCAACTCTAGTCTCAAGAAATATCTGCCACACATTTTGGTTGGAATTACCTTGAATCTGTAGGTTAATTTGGGTGCTCTTGGCTTCTTTAAAATGTAGAGCCTTCAAATCTGTAAATGTGTGTTTCTTGGGTGGGATGGCCTTCCAAATAAACATTTCGCATTTGAATTCTTGTTTCAGGAAAAAGACACGTTGATTGGAATTACTTCGAATCTATAAATTAATTTGGGTGTCTTTGGAATCTTTAAAATATAGAGATTTTCCATCTGTTATTTAAATAGCTTTTTATTATTGATTTCTAGGTGTGGTTTTTGGTAGCCAGCTTCCATGGTGACCACTGATGACCTCATATTCTGATACTCCTTCCATCACTTATTTTTGTGTAATCCCCTCCACCACTTTATTAGAGTGGTTCTATGTGACCAATAGAATATGACAGAAGTGATGGTATGCCATTTTTGAGGTCACATATAAAACAATGGCAGCTTCAGTCTTGGTCATTCATTCTCTCTCTCTCTCCCTCCCTCCCTCTTTCCTTTCTCTCCCCTCTCTTTTAGATCACTTGCTCTGGGGGAAGTCAACTGCTATGTTCTGAGGGCACTCATAGAACCTAAGGAAAGGCCCACATGGCAGCAAACAGTAGACAGGATTATATTGGGCAGCAAACAGTAGACAGGATTATATTGGGCAGCAAACAGTAGACAGGATTATATTGCAATGATATGGGAGGAGATGATGATGTAGTTTGTACTAGATGGGTAGCAATAGATAGGATGAGAAGTGGTCAGATTCGGGACATATTTTGAAGGTAGAGCTTACAGAATTTTCTGATATACGGGACATGGGGTGTGAAGGGAAAAAATAACTTAGCATGACACCAACATTATTGGACAGAGTAAGTAGAAAAATTGCATTTGGAATTACCTGACATGGGCAGCCAATATTTCAGGAGGTCAGGGGTTCAGATTTAGTCTTGTCATGCATGAGTGAATTAGTTGACAGGTAACTGGAAATTTTGAGTGGGTCACTGTATGAAAAAGGCTGGCACTCAGGGAAGAAGTCTGATCTGGAAATAAAATCTGAGAATTGCCAGTGTTGTGTAGTATTTGAAATGTTTTGGGCATGGGTGTCAAGAGGCTAAAAGACTGCTCTCTGGTGCTCTTTTGTCTTTGGAAGTTGGTAATGAGGATGATAATAAAAGGAGACTGAGAAATAGGTAGGAAGAAGACAATGAATGTGTGGCAAGCAAGAAGCTAATTATAGAAGATATTCAAGGATAAAGGAGGATCCAAATACTTCTAAAAGAGGAAGTAAGATGTATATTGGGAGGTGACCATTAGATTTCACATCATGGCAGTCCATGGTGCCTTTGACAGGTAGAGTTTGCTGAAGAATGAGGGTGAAAGTCTTATTGGAATGACTTTAAGGGAGAATGAGCAGTGAGGAATTGGTGATAGTGAGTACATAGACTTTTCTTTTGAGAATGTTTCCAATATGTGGAAAAGGAAAGTGGAGTGGTAGCTGAAAGGAAAAGTTGGAACACAAATGTGTATATTAATATGTAAAAAATAAAAGCATGTTTTAATATTGATGGCAATAATCTAGTGGAATAAGACAAAATAGAGACTCAAGATAGAAGAAGAAATATCATGGAAATATCCTTGAGTAGGAGACAGTGGATAAGATCATTGGCACAATGGAGATACAACATGATAGCAGCAGAGAAATCTCAGTAAATGGCCACAGATACTTTCACTTTTTGTTAGATATAGTATTTTTCAATCTGAAAAGATATTGAAAATAAATATAAAGGGATGGTGCATAATAAGGGTCTTTTTGATTCTTCAATAAGTCAATAACAAGAATCCATGTTGGCTCAGTTTAATCAAATTTTAAAGTTAGTGATTGGCATTGTGGCTCATTTATGGGAAACTTATGTAGTTATATGCGTGTCCCACCTATATTCGGGGAAATAAGTGCTCTCATGTACAAACTGAAATACAGGAATGAGAGAACAGCTGAGGTTCACTCTCACTCTACATGTCTGTATTCTTTGATGTCAGGGTTGCAAAATATACTGAAGATTAAGCCCAGAAATTTGTTTTCTAATACTTCCTTTGATTTCAACTCAGAGTGACTCTGGGAAATTTCGCCTTTCTTTGATTGGTCTTTTAGTCCTACTGTTCAAAAAATGAGGAACTTGAATTAGATCAATGGTTTTCAACTTGACACAACAGTATTTTAGCCAAAAGTTACCTTGGGTGAGCGACTTCATCTTTCCAAGTTATCATAATTAAAAATAAGTAAAGAACAGTGTTATGCTTGCAGGGTTGTTGAGGGGATGACACGAAGTGATGTTTATGAAAGTATGCAGGACAATACCTGTCTTCAAATAAACCCCCAACCTACAGAGCTCCTAGATTACCATATAAATCTGCCTATGAAAATTTTTGCTTCTGCCACATCTTATCACATCCCTTTCAGGATGTGACACTGTATCCAACTTTCCATAGAGGATAATTTGTAAGTGCAGAAGGACCCTATGAAGGTATTTCAGAGAAGGAAAATAGTATGAACTATTAAGCAGAAGGAGAAACTCATTCAAATTTCAGATGATTTCAATGGCAAAGTATTACTTTTTGGCGAGCATAAACTCAAATTTGAAACCAGACCTAAATAATTTAAAGGTAAAAGCTACTTCTCCATTTTCTTCTTCTTTTATGATAAGCAAATCCTGATCAAAAAAAATCCTTGAATAATGCAAAGTTGTAATTCATGGAGGAGTCCTTAGTATGATGGAAAAAGATGACTAAAATTGTGGAATTTGCAGGCCATATTATAATGAATAGGAAAGCAGTCATTTTAAAAATGTGTTCTTCTCCTTAATTGATTCCAAATATTTCTTTTCCTTAGCTCAGACTTATAAGCATTTTATATCTCCATTACAATTTTTACTACCCATGTAAGAGACAATCATTCATGGTAGAGAATTTGAATGACTATTATGGAGACTCTGCAGGTGTTCCAATATCTCATAGTCCCCAGATTCTTTGATGAGCTCATTTACTGAGGTCATCGGTAACTGCTTTAAATGCAACCTTGACTATAGCCTTGGGATTTCCTGGAAGCTTTCTCTGACGAGTTCCATACATGCAGAGAATGAGTAATGCAGCCCAAATCTTTGTTCTGGTTGGCAATGGCAAGAGTGGAAGGCAAGAGGTAAGAGGAATTCTAGGCAGAAGAGATAGCACAGGCAAACAAATGGAGGAATAAATGGCCATAGCACATTGAGAAGAAAATGTCTAGACTGAATTTTTCTTCTTTGATATGTTGATATCTATCATAGACTGATAGAAAATGAAGTAGAGCTCAGAAACTCTCTCAAGGTCTCCTCTCTTTATCTACAAGAGATCTAAAGGCCCCTGAAAAAATATAAAAGAAACCCTCAGAACACAGACAAGTTATTAGAGAGGTCAGTTTGACTGGGCTACAACCATTTGCTGCCTACAACAGTAGGTAACAAAGTTCCCTGTCCTTGTGGAGTTTGCAACCTAGTGAAGGTTATAAAAAGAATACTGAAGTAAACATGCAAGCTAGAATTATTACTTTCCAATTGCTGCCGTAACACATTATTACACACTTAGTGGTATATAACACAAATTTGTTTTCGTATAGTTTTTGAAGGTCAGAAGTCAGAAATGAGTTTCATTGGGGAATCAGTTTCCTGTGGCTACTGCAACAAATCACCACAAACTGGGTGCTTTAAAACAACAGAAATGTATTCTTACACAGTTCTGGAGACCAGAAGTCTGAAATCAAGGTATTGGTGGGGCTGGTTCCTTCCGGATGCTCTAAGGGAGAATCTGTTCCAGGCTTCTCTCCTAGCTCTGGCTGCCCACACCTATTCTTGGTGTTACCTGGTTTGTAGAGACATATCACTCCAATATCTGCCCGGGTCTTCACATGGCCCACTCCTCTGTATCTTTTTCCCTTTGCTTCCTTATTGTCATTGGATTTAGGGTGCACCTGAATTCAGGATGATCTCATCTAAGTCCTTAATTTAATATCATCAGCAAAGCTCTTTTTTCCAAATAAGTTCATAGTCACAGGTTCTAGTAGACATACCTTTGGGAGGCTACCCCTCAACCTACTACAACTGAGCTAAAATCTAGGGGTAGGCTGAACTGTGTTCCTTGTTCTTTCTAGCAGTACCAGGGGAGAATTCATTCCTTGCTTATTCCAGCTTCTAGTAGTTACCTGCATTCTTCAGACATGGCCCCATTTTTCCATCTTCAAAGCCAGCAGTGTAACATCTTCAAACCTCCCTGACTTTCCTGCCTCCCTCTCTCACTTATTAAGCCTATTGTGATTATATTGGGCCTTCCATCATAATCCAAGATAATCTCTCCTTCTCAAGATCCTTAACTTGGTCATATCTGCATAGTCCCTTTTGTATGTCAAGTGACGTATTCACAGTTCCATGGATGTTGACATGGGCATCTTTGGGAGGAGGCATTATTCTACCAACAGGTTAGAGTGTAATTACCTGCTCTCATTTCCGTAGGTACTCAGGAATGGGAGAACAATCAGGAAGTGCTTTATACATTCATTTGACAGATGATTGCTTCAACTTACTCTATGTCAGGCCCTGAGCTGGACTTTGGGACAGAGAAGGCAACCAAAAATAGACATGTCTTCCTACAATGGACTTGCATTCTAGTGGGGAAGAGGCAATAATCAGAGGATCACCAAAATCAATATAGAATCACACTTATTCTAAGTGCTAGGAAGCAGAGATCTAGGGTGCTATGAGATTGGATGGAGAGTGGTGATATGGAAAGGAATTGCTCCAGGCAGTGGGAAAGACAGGGCAAAGAGGGTGTGATGAGGAGGACATGGCATGTGCAAAGAGGAAGGCCAGTGATCCAGGGTTCTGAGAAGGCTCAGTCATTCAGAGAACAACCAGAGCAGCCAGAGCCTTGCAGGTCAAAGCAAGGATTTAGTCTTCATCCAAATAAATGAAATATTTCTGTCATTTAAAAAATTTTTTTTGTTGAGGGAAGAGTGGTTGTAATTAGGTGAATAGTTTTCAGAAAAGATTTTATGGAATATTTATCATTTATCTTAGATCTTAATAGAGAAATAAGTTTAAATAACAGAGGTAGAGGAAAAGGTCATAGCAAATAAAGTTAAATAAGCAAAGTTACCAAGGAGGGAAAATGTGATGGGTTAAGGAAAATTGATTGCTCAAGCCTGCAGGGAGAGAGACTGAAAAAATCAGCATAAAGAAAATGATGATGGTTGTGGAATGGTGGGTATTTGTTCTATTAAACAATGTGGGGTTTCACTGAAGAGTTCAGAATAGGAGAGGAAAGGATCACAGATCTTAAATAATGAAATGCCAGAGAAAGGAAAGAAATTATATTTTCAGTAGTGGTTAGAAAAGAATCTAACATATACACATTCAGAAATCAACAGTATACAATAAAGCATAGTGCAATACACACCAAATGGAGTCAGAAATAGGAAAAAAAAAAAAACAGTAGCAAAAAACCTAGGTTCAAATTCCAGAAGCTATGTGCTATTGTAGTTGGCTTCAATATTGTTCAAAAATATTTATTGTTTCTTCCTGGGAGATGCATTATACTTCCAGGCCTATGGACATCAGACTTGGACATACCCATTTTTTTGACTAATAAAATGAAAGTAAACTGTATTTTGGGGAAATGCCTTAAGAGCCACTATCTGTTTTGCCACATTATCTTATCCCTCTGCCATAATGTTTCAAAACAGAAGCTGCTCCATCTGCCTGGTCCTGGAGTGAAAATGACATGGAGCTTCAATTAGCTTGTGATTGAAAAGTAGTGTGAATGAGAATTAAACCTTTGTAGCTATAACAAAGATTTCAAAGATGTTTTTGTTGTTTCACTCAAACATAATCTATTCTATTGTGATTGCTATTACTGTGTATACTTGGGGAAGTCATTCAAATCCCTGAAGCTTGGTTTCTTTATCTGTAAAATGAGGATAGCAGACTCTGCTTTCATAAATTATGGTGTGTTTGGGCAAGTACAATGCTCATATATTTTGTATATTATAAGTATAGAGTGGAAAAACAGAAAACTGCATTAAAAACACCAATCTAGGACCTGATACCGGGGATGTTTTAAAAAACAGTTAATTTTCTAGGCAATAATTCAAGGTGCATTGATAAGTACTAACCCTTATAGGGCATTTAGAGATGTCAAAAGAAGGAAATATAACTTCCTTCTGCTGATATTATAATAATTACAATAATCAGCAGTGACTAGAGATTTCCCTGAGTTGAGTCCCAGAGGTTTGGTAAGATGTGAATAGACCCAATTCAATTCTTCCTTCCCTGACTCAAACCATTTAGTCCAACTCTCATTGGATGGCCAAAGTGAATCCATAACAACAGCCCTCAGGATGGCACCAGAATCAGACAACAGAGTCCAGCAGTGACCAGGATGAGCAGTTTGTGTGATCCAGTGTTGAAGCAGGGTATAAGGGGCGCAGATTGGCATCTAAGGAGTTTGAGCCAATAAATACATATGTTGGGAATGGGAGCCAGATTTGTACTAATAGGAAGCAAATTAGAAATATGGAAAGGGACATTATGGTGCTGATACCATGGTTTATTAGCTAGATTTAGAATTTAGATAGATGACAGATATAGAAACAAGTCGATTTAGAGGTGTTTGTATGTATGCATGCATACATATCCTTCCTCTGAGGTGGGCGCCATAGCAGTCCAGGAGCAATCAGTATACCTTGCATTCAGGTATTGGTATCTGAATAGCGTGGAGACAGAGAGCTCTAGCCAGAGTCTAGAGATTGTCAAACAAGCATTTCTCTACCCTAGACAGCTCTTTGGACAGTTCCCTGAATCATGCCTACTTGAAATACATCAACCTGATATCCTGCTGCAACCCTGAAAACAGTCCCTAGTGATCACTTCTGTGTGCCAGGAGAAGCACTACACACACACACTGTCTATGGGCAAAAGAAAGAAAGAAACAAACGAACAAACAAAGAATCATGCCACATCATTCACTTATGAATAAAGAGAAAAATCATTGCTTCCATGAGATAGGGTTGCATTTCAACGGGAATTAAATTGTTTGGCTTTTCAAAAAATGCAAGGAGGTAGGGCCCCCTGTAAGGATAAGCAGAAATCCACTAGATAAGGAAAACCTAAGACAAAGAGTCAGCAGGATGAGATGAGAAAGGAACACAGATAAAAAGATGAAGGACAAGCTGCTAACAAACAATTAAAATCACACTGAGAGCTGAAATGAAGATGTAAAATCATATAAACTTAAATAAGTGATATGAACAGCAAACATGCAAAATGTATTTCAAAAAGATATAGATAAAATCCCATATACCAAATGAGTAATTTGAAAGGGGGATCAGAAATTAAAATGTACATGATTTTTAAACTGTAAGGAAAACATTATCTAACATTGTTAATGAAAATAAAAATTGCTAAACATAATGATGACACATTATTCAAAACATACAATGGCCACAGACAAACCTATGGCTTTTGACCAGGTTGCTGTTGACAAATAAAAGAGAAAATTCTTAGACATTCTATTAGACACAGGCTTGAACTATTGCTAACATCTGGACACCCAAAACATCACAGAATACCACCAGATGGTTTTGGGTTATGACATTAGGAACAAACACATTTGGCTTACGTTTGTCTCATTGCAGGACAAGTGGTGTGCCACATCAACAAAGACTTTAGGCATCCAGAGTGTGGAACAAGTGAGGATAGCCCCTCTAAATGGAAAGAGAACTTGTGTTGCACCTTGCACTACTCACTATGAAAATAAGATATATTGCTTCATGGATCTTTCTGGATTTGGGAGGTAACCATATCCCACATTTTGGAATGTTGTTCAAATAAATTTACTGGGTACCTATAAACCTGCAAGTTTTCAGTGGAGTGTTGCATCAGTGAAGATCCTGCATTGCATCCTGTTTAGTTCTGGCTGCCAGTTGATGCTTTTGAATTAGCTTATGGCAAAAGAAGTATCCGTGGAAGATCAAAATGCCATGAGAAATCTTGGGTAAGCCCTAATAAAATGACCTCTGTTAACATTTTTTTGATATACAGCCACCAAGGTGAGAGACTTATATGAGACTTTCTGTTAACCGTCTTGAGCATAAGATCTTTCTAGAGTCAACAAAAAAATCAATAACCACTTACAACTTTTATGCCATTTTAATGTTTCTCAATTCTCTCATAAACAATAGACCTGGTATTCTTCATAATAACCACATTCAATATGTTATCTTGATATATTTTACTAAAGTAAGCAAATAAAGTTCAGAGAAGCTGGTTCATCCTAGGCCCCAGAGGAATTAAATAGCTGGGTCACTCGAGGTCCTGGGAACAGCCCGTATAGCACATACCACCCATTTCCCTGCAGAACTTTCCACAGATAATTCGAGTTCTCCCGATGTTCCTTATGCTAACTTGTATAACCAGGTACTTTGAAATTCTACTTAATTTGCAGATTTTTGAAGGTGAAGGATCCAGAGAATGTCAAAATATGTAAATTCCCACCTGAAACTTAAAATGTTGGCACAGCAGCACCTTTTATATGAATTCATGGGAAGAAGAAAATGAAAGGGTAAAATTAATTAACAAGACGTAGTCAGGTTACCATTTCTATAGCTATTGTGCTGGTTTGAAAGGATGTATGGACCTAGAAAAGCCATGTTTTAATCAAAATCCCATTTCATAAAGATAGGATAATCCTTATTCAATACTGTATGTTTCAAACTGTAACCAGATCATCTCCTTGGATATGTGATTTAATCAAGAATGGTTGTTAAGCTGGTTTAGGTGATGATATGTCTCTACCCATTTGGGTGGGTCTTGAGAAGTTTCTGGAGTCCTAAAAAAGAAGAAACTTTTGGAGAATGAGAGATTCGCAGAGAGAATGCTGCAGAGAGAATGCTGCAGCACCACAAAGCAGAGAGTCCATGAGCCAGCAACCTTTGGAGATGAAGAAGGGAAACGCCTCCCAGGGAGCTTCATGAAACAGGAAGCCAGGAGAGAAAGCTAGCAGATGACACCATGTTCGCCATGTGCCCTTCCAGATGAGAGAGAAGCCCTGACTGTGTTTGCCATGTGCCTTCTTGGAAGAAAGAGAGACCCTGAGCTTCATCGGCCTTCTTGAACCAAGGTATCTTTCCCTGGATGGATGCCTTTGATTGGACATTTCTATAGACTTGTTTTAATTGGGACATTTTCTCAGCCTTAGAACTGTAAACTAGCAACTCATTAAATTCCCCTTTTTAAAAGCCGTTCCGTTTCTGGTATATTGCATTCCAGCAGCTAGCAAACTAAAACAGCTATTAAGAAGGAAGAACAGCTACTCTCTGTCACCGCCTGTTTCCTCCACCCCCCAGCCTCTGATAGCCTCTCCAGTTAGTCGGAGTTTCCTCCCTGATGCATGACCAATGCCTTCATTCCTGTAGGATCTATGTCCTTAGCAAATCTTTTTTTATTGGCTGGTCATCATTTCCCATTGACTGCTATTTGGGGACATAAAAGAGCTAAGATATGCCCAAATGCATTCCTTCTTTTCAACAAATTGTCTTCTTGATGGGGCATGTTTCTTCACAATTGTATTTAGTTAACAGAATTTCCCCTGAGAAATTAGAATCCATCACCCCAGAAGTACAGGGGTCCTCTCCTCTCCACGGTGTTTAGCATCACGAGGAGACCAAAAAGCTTCAGAGGAATTATCAGAGTCTGGTTTAATAAACATTTCACCATAAACTATGGTCAAAGTTGTCACTTTTTGGGCAATAAACATCCAAACCAGTGAAGCCCAAATTTGCATATATGATGCCTAACCATTAAGTACAATAGTGAGATCAATTACTCTCACCTCAACTCATTTGTCTTTGACACATGTATACTGGTTTTGGGGACTCACACACTACAATGGTGTGAGCATAACAATTTATTCCATCTCATCTCAAAACCCAGATGGTTTTTGCCTACTCTGCTATGATGGATCCTAGACCCTGCAAATATTTCTCCTTCGCAGCTGACACAATGCTTTGTCACTAGAGGGTGCTAAAGAGACAATGCAGGAGAAGGGAGCTTTACTCCAGTTTCTGCAGTTTTGCAGCAGTCAGCATCATAAGCCACACCTTCCATGGGCAACTTTCCTACCCAAGGGTGGCTTTCCAGCACACCAGCCTTTGCAAGCAGCTTCTTCTGGCCCCCTAAAGCAGATTCCTAGTGAATTCAATCAATAGGGTACCTCCTGTGGGCACCTCCATCATTCCAGAAAGCAGTTTTCCAGTAAATATACCTTGATATGGCATCCCCCTGTGGCATCCCAAAGGATGGCTTCCCAATGAGTTCAGTCAGTGCAATACTGGACTTTTAACCTAGCGTGGCCTGCTAATAGAAACACTGAATGCTTAATCTGTGAAAAGAAGAGACCAGCAATGAGCCCCCGATATGACACAATTCCTTGGAGAGGAGTGTCTAGCCATCTGCTGGTAGGTTGATTACATTGGCCCTCTTCCATAATGAAGACGGCTGAGATTTATAATCATCAAAATGGACATATTTTCTGGATATGGATTTGCCTTTTCTGCCTGTAATGCTTCAGTAACGTATCAGCATCTGTGAATTTGCACAATTCCATATCAATCATCATGACATTCTAGACAGTATTGTGTATGATCAAGGAACTCTTTTACAGCAAAGTATATTAATGCACTCCTGATCACAGGAATTAACTGGTCTTGCCATATACTCCTTTACCTCTAAGTTACTGTCCTCACTGCAAGGTTGAATTTTTTACTGAATATTAGTCATGGAACCAGATGATAGGTGACACTCAGAAAGGATGACAATCTCTTACACTGTGTAATATATGCTCTGAATCGGAGACCATTCTATGGTGTCAGGACACAGGGATCTGGGAATCAAGGGGTAGAATTAGGAATGGGTCTTCTTACAAATGTAATATAATCTACACATAGCAGGCTATATAAAAAATATAACCTACTCACAGGTTATTTCCAGCCCCTACAATTTTGAGATCTGTTGTTTGGAAATCTTAGTCCCAAGCACTTCCAACTGGGGATACAGTGATGGTTCCATGGACTTGGGAAGATAAGACATCCCGTCCATCTGACCATTTGGGACTCCCATGACACTGAACCAATAGACCAAAATCCAGGCACCGCAGCAGCCTGCCCCAGGGAAGAAAAGTAGGAACTGTGCTCCACAAGGTCTCTGTGCATAGGTGTACCAAGTCTGCTGGCTTCCAGGTTCCCCATGGGAGTTTCCAGCTATGGAGCTGAGAGGGGAGATCTCTCAAGTCGATACGGAGGTGGGAGTGCAGGAGTTGATCACTCCTTGGCACCCACTCCAGCCTGTGCGTTGCAGTCTGCCCCAGGTGTGGTCATGGCTGGGTAAACTTAATCATAATTTCTCTGCTTTTTCATCCAGGTCCTCCCTATATAATATAGAAGTCATTCTCTGGTCACTCGTACCCTGGAACTGCTGCCTTAGTAGTTTTTCTGTCATTTCTGTAGTTGTTCCATGGAGTAGCCTATCTTATTCTGCCATCTTCTCTTTAAATTTTATACACGAGTTTGGGAGGTAGGCTTTACCATTTGTGCTAGTTTGAAAATTTTACGTACCCTAGAAAAGCCATGTTTTAATCCCGATTCAATCTTGTGAGGACAGCTGTTTCTTTTAATCTTGATTCAATACTGTAGGTTGGATCTTTTGATTAGATTATCTCCACAGATAATTGTGGTTGTGAGTTTTGATTAGATGGAGATGTGACTCCACCCATTCCAGGTGGGTCCTGATTAGTTTACTGGAATCCTTTAAAAGAGGAAACATTTTGGAGACAGCTCAGAGCAGACAGCCTCCAGAAAAGACAGAGCCAATACAGAGCAGAGACAGAGCTGGTAGAGAGATGTTTGGAGATCCTTAGAGCCCAGCAGGCATTGCTGTGTGCCTTCCCATGAGAATGTTAAGCAAGCCAGAACCTGCTGAGAGCCAAGGGAAACCAACAGATGAAAGCCAGGCCCAGAGAAGCAAAGTGAGGAACCCCCACAGGAACAGAGGATGAAAGCAACAGAGCCCAGGAGCAAGGGACCAGCAGATGCCAGCCATGTAACTTCCCAGCTGACAGAGGTGTTCCTGACCCATCAGTCTTTTTGAGTGACGGTAACCTCTCCTTGATGCCTGAATTTGGACACTTTCACTTCCTTAGTGCTGTAAACTTGTAGCTTATTAAATTCCCCTTTTATTCCAGTTCAGGTATATCCTATTCCAGCACTTGCAAACTAGCATACCATTTAGTCTTAAGGTAGCTGAATACACAGTGATACTGTATTGTTTGACACAATTGAGGAGTAATTAATACAGCCAGTGATGGACAAAGGAAACTTTGGAAGTGTTTTTCCTGGCACTTTAGTGAGACTTTGAAAACTTTTAAACTTGTCAAAAGAAGGGTAGCTGTATCTTGTTAGGTGGAAATACAGAGCTGTTTTATTATTTATGAAAACTGAGTAGCCAAAGTGGACTACCATTGTGACTTACCAATTTACTGCTTCTCAGCTCCAGACCTACTGTTCATTGTGTGTTCTGCGATAATAGACCTGCAACCTATAAATATTTTCTGTTGTCAGTTGGCACAATGCTTCTCCTTGTTAGTAGAGGTCCCTGCAGGAGGATGGGGCTTCATTTCCAGCATTCTCCCCTTGGAACTAGCCCTAACAACCAGAAGGTGTCCGCATCTCCCCTATGTATTCCAAGGCCGGTACCTCTCCATAGTTAACTTCCCCTTGCACTGCAGAAGGCAGTTTACAAGAAGTTACATTAGTGTAGCTCCTTCCCATGGAAAGAGTCTGTGACATGGTCCCTCCCTGTGGACAGAATGTTCTGGTGTCCCAGAAGCCAGTGTGTACCTCTATCCATTGTGTACCTCAATTAACTTCTTTGTCATCAAAATGGATGAGGGCTGCATCCCCTCCAATGAAATCTCAATCTCATCCCAAGCCATGGGGAATGGCTCTTGCAGAGTTGTACCTTCTGGGGTTGCTCTGCCTCAGCCTAGGAGAGATGTCTGCTCCATGTATTGGCTCTCATTGTATTATGTAGATTTGTTTTTGCCCCTTAGTGAATAATCCCCTATTATAGTTAATATCTCTTTACCTCTTTACATAAAACTTCATGTTTTCAACCTGTGGTCTGTCTCCTGTTTTTTTTTTAAATTTTATTAATTAAAAAAAATTACAAGAAACAAACATTCCCAACACATACACTCAGCAATTCACAATATCATCACATAGTTGCGTATTCATCATCATGATCATTTCTCAGAACATTTGCATCAATTCAGAAAAAGAAATAAAAAGACAACAGAAAAATAAAACAAAAACAGAAAAAAAATTTTTTACATACAATACCCCTTACCCCTCCCTTTCATTGATCACCAGCATTTCAAACTAAATTTATTTTAATATTTGTTCCCCCTATTATTTATTTTTATTCCATATGTTCTACTCATCTGTTGACAAGGTAGATAAAAGGAGCATCAGACGCAAGGTTTTCACAATCACACTGTCACATTGTGAAAGCTATAGCATTATACAATCGTCATCAAGAAACGTGGCTACTGGAACACAGCTCTACATTTTTCAGGCAGTTCCCTCCAGCCTCTCCATTACATCTTGGATAACAAGGTGATATCTACTTAATGCATAAGAATAACTTCCAGGATAACCTCTCGACTCTGTTTGGCATCTCTCAGCCATTGACACTTTGTCTCATTTCACTCTTCCCCCTTTTGATCGAGAAGGTTTTCTCAATCCCTTGATGCTGGGTCTCAGCTCATTCTAGAGTTTTTCTCAATCCGTTGATGCTGAATCTCAGCTCATTGCAGGATTTCTGTCCCATGCTGCCAGGAAGATCCACACCCCTGGTAGTCATGTCCCACGTAGACAGGGGGAGGGTGGTGAGTCTGCTTGCTGTGTTGGCTGGAGAGAGAGGCCACATCTGAGTAACAAAAAATGTTCTCTTGGGGGTGACTCTTAGGCTTAATTTTAAGTAGGCTTGACCTATCCCCTGTGGGGTTAAGTTTCATATGAACAAACCCCAAGACTGGGGGCTCAGCCTATAGCTTTGGTTGTCCACACTGCTTGTGAGAATATCAAGAATTCAACTTGGGGAAGTTGAGTTTTCCCCCGTTCTCACCATTCCCCAAAGGGGAC
>PVIY010033439.1:0-28043 GCA_004026745.1 Myrmecophaga tridactyla
GGGACTGCCACTTTCTAACGCCCTGAGGATAAATGACTCTCAGACTTTGAAATCTAATGGACTTTGCCCTGCAGGTTTTCGAAACTGTATGTGTCCGGTGACCCCTGTGTTCCTTCCTCCCTATGGAAATGTGTATATGTATCCTATGAATGTTCCTCCTTTGTATGTTGGCAGCAAATAACTTGTTATGAGTTTTCAAGGTCCAGAGCAAATGGAGAGAATTTTGCCTTAGGACAGACCATGCCTGTAACTGACTTGATGAGATTTTATACTGTCTCTAATTTTGTACTTCATTGTATTGCTACTGAAAGGTTTAAGGTTTCTGATATTGTTATGAAATTAATGTATTTTGTATATGGAAAAAACATGTCTTTTTTAGGGGCCAGAGGGTGGAATGTGCTGGTCTGAAAGGAAGTATGCCCCCTAGAAAAGCCACGTTTTAATCAAAATATCATTTCATAAAGGTAGAATAATTTCTATTCAATACTGTATGTTTGAAACTGTAATGAGATCATCTCCCTGGATGATGTGATTTAGTCAAGAGTGGTTGTTAAATTGGATTAGGTGACGACATGTCTCCACCCGTTTGGGTGGGTCTTGATTGGTTTATTGGAGTCCTATAAAAGAGGAAATATTTTGGAGAATTAGTGATTCAGAGAGAGCAATACTACGAAGCAGAGAGTCCACCAGCCAGTGACCTTTGGAGATGAAGAAGGAAGACGCCTCCCAGGGAGCTTCATGAAACCAGAAGCCAGGAGAGAAAGCAAGCAGATGACGCCGTATTTGCCATGTGCCTTTCCAGCCGAGAGAGAAGCCCTGACTGTTCGCCATGTGCCTTCTCACTTGAGGGAGAAACCCTGAACTTCATCAGCCTTCTTGAACCAAGGTATCTTTTCCTGGATGCCTTTGATTGGACTTTTTTATAAACTTGTTTTAATTCTCGGCCTTAGAACTGTACACTAGCAACTCATTAAATTACCCCTTTTAAAAGTCATTCCGTTTCTGGTATATTGCATTCGGGCAGCTAGCAAACTAGAAGAAGGTTATCCACTATTTTTAGTTTTTGGTGATGCAATTTTTTTTCTTCTTTTCCTTCTGGTCCTTCAGAGGTGTTGATTTCATTGAGATGTTCAGAAGCTTTATGAGGGACAGGAACCACATGACATTTTAAACCAGAATCTCCCTTCTTTGTCCTTTAAAAATTGTAAGAAAAAAATGATACTTTAACCCAAAGCTTCTGCCTTCCACATCACTAAGTTGGCAAGCATTTCAGAAGGAGGGTAGGACCCTGATGACTGTGTTTCCCCCTGTACTGAGGGATTCCAAATATTAGGGATAAGATTTGACGGTAATGTCTGAGCTAACCAAGCTGAATCTGCGGTCTCATAGTTGTATACCACAACCTCCCCTCCCTGTGCCCCTTCTGATACCGTGGCTCAGCCCCTGGTCCTCTCCTCTCAATATGGAGTCCAGTGTTCCAAACAACCTTGTCTAAGGCTTAGGCTCCTCCCCGTGACAAGACGTCTTTCCTCCCCAGTTGTCCAAATCCTTGAATTTCTTAACAGTTTTTTTCCTAACAGCAGAAATCTCTTATGTAATACTAGTATTCTTTCCTAATTACTGAGACAAGGTGAAAACAGAGTGGCCTTTGAATATTGGGTATCTTGAAACCTAGGTGGATTAGGAATCCTTCTGTTTGTCAGAATTAGGTCCAGAGTAGAGGCTTCAGTGAACTCTTCTTCAATCTGCTGAGACATCTGAGCAAGTTGTGAATTTCTCATGTGCATTTCTTAATGTTCCTACTATTCGTTGAACGAATATCTTGCCTCTGGGCCAGAACAATGATGGCTGCATTACTCTGCCTGGTTAGGCAGCATCAGTGGCCATCCAGACACCTCAAGCTGATTAATTTTGTCCGCTAAGTATATGCATTTTAAGATTCTCCATCTACGTCATTAACAAATGAACGTTGACGTACTAAATGAGTGACTGCAGAAACAAGCCGAACTCAGGAGTTCTTAAGATTAAAGCTTAGATGAGAGAACTATTAAGTAATATTGCAGTTCAGCAACTTTACTCAGGGATGATGGATATGGTCCAGTTTTAGGAAAGTCTCTAGTGTTGGGCTAAGGGCTTTCTCATTTGACTACTTATTCAAAATCATAGATGATACAAAGCTGGGAGAAACAACTAATAGGTGGGCTGACAAATTAAGATTCAGTGAACAGACAAGAACAGTGGCCTGAAACAAGCAAAAGGGAGAGAGAGAGATTTTAAATGAAAGATAAAATTATGGCATTAAGATTAAGATATTTGGGCAGCTGCCGTGGCTCAGCAGGCAGAGCTCCGACCTGCCGTGCTGGAGGTCTGGAGTTCGATCCCTGGTGCCTCCTGCCCATATGCAAATTAAAAAAAAAAAAAGATTAAGATATTTAATTGCTTAATATAATAGTCTAATCCAAGAATGGCCTAACTTGGTAGCAGCTTCGATGGAAATATCTTAAGGTTTTAATAAATTAAAACCACACTAAATATTAAGCAATAATTTGATTTAAAAAAAAAAACTGTAATGCTTTCAGCCTGTATCCAGACTAAGAGAGCTTAAAACTGTCCATCATCTATAGTGTTAGACCTCTCCTCAGGGGAGGCTCAGGTGCTACATTTTAAAAACATTGCCAAACTTGAAAATCCTCAGAGAAGAATAACAAAGATTGCAAAGGATCTGGAAATGCTGGCACATGGGAAAGGATTGCATAAACCAGGTTGTAGAGGCTGGAAAAGAGATCACTATCTTTAAATATTTAAAGCCCTGTGAAATGTAAGAAGTAGTAGATTTACCTCTGTTTGGCTCTACTTCACAGAAGTTAAGCCAATGAATCAAAGTTTTGTGAAGGTAGACTTAATTCAACCTAGAAAAGATTGTCCCGTCAGCTTCAGCTACACCACAGTGAAATGGGGGAACTCCTAAACTAGTGAGCTTCTTGTCATTGGAACAATTCAAGAAGGGTCTAGATGACCATCTGTCAGAGGAATTATCAAAATAATGGCGGGACGGTGGTGGTATTCAAAGTGTCTTGCAACCTTGGGAAGTTATGATTAAATAACTAATTTATTTATTTATATGATTAAATAAATAAAATTATTTCACATTAAAATTTTAATGACTAATATGTATAATACAATACCATATGACAAAAAGCAATGACTAATGGGACCACACCAGGCATTATCACATGCATTATTACAGCTTGTCTGGGGTAGGGCAATGCTTGTTCACCCAGGCAACTTCATTTTTTTTATAAGACTGGCTTCAGGTTATATGCTTGACTACATTCATATCTTTGCAAGGTAAGAGGAGCAAAGAAATGGAGGAAGAGAAGAAATTTTATGTTTATTAGGCACCTACTAAGTGCCAGACATTGAATCATGCACTTTCATGCACATTATTTCACTTAGTCATCACAATAACTCATGACAATAGAAAATAGTAAACCTAATCTACTTATAAATACAAACCTATTTATAGCCACACCTAGAGAAGGCAAGAGCCAAAGGTCACACACCTAGTAAGTGAGAATGACAAAAATAAGAAAGAAGACAAATAAGCCTTCGTAAAGTGGTTTTTATGGAATTCCAGATCCCAAAGATGGAAAGAGCTTTAAACCTCCTCTATTCCAGCCACCCATCAACTATGTGAAGTCCTTCTTAACCTTGGAGAATTAGGTATTTACATTTGGCTGAAAATCAACCTACTAAGAAAAGAATGAAGCCAACTTTTAAAAGCCGAAATAGCTCTGCCCTCCCAGCCCCTCCCTCTAGCATAGACCATACTGGTGTTGCAGGTATCCGGAGCAGAAAAGTGAGGGCCTGGCCCTGGGGGCAGAGACTGGAGTAGAATCCTCCATAATCTGGGGGCTCTTTATTGGCCTCTGCAACCTGAAGGGTCCCCAGACCAAATCTTGGCCTTTGCCAGTCCAGGCACCCAGAGAGCACCCCAGGAGTTGTCTCTGTTCCCAGTCACCCCATAGGCCTGCACCCCAGGGAGCAAAGTGCAGTGAGAAAGAATGTATTTCTAATATCCATGTCATCAATTCCTTTCTCTGCATTTCATGATTGGGCAGTGAGTGCATCCATGTTGCTTCAAAGGGACAGCCCTAAGAGGCAATCCTTCCTGGACTGTGATGACTTCCTTTCCTTCCCCCAGGCCATCCTGGGTCATCAGTCCAGCCTTCAATCCAGTACGAGCAGCAGAAACCCAGGGCCTGTAGGGGTGACTCACTGGCCTCTTGTTCCCCAGCTAGTGACAAACATCTGGCTCAAAAATGAATTTTAATCTGTACCAAATCTTTGAAGAGGAGCCCAGGAAGATTGAGTGGCATGAGAAAAAAAGAGGGGAAGGAGAAAGAGAGATAACTTGGTCTCTAGAATCCTTCAGAACAGGGATCAAGAGTAGGTTGGGCTTGGGCGGCTGCTGTGGCTCAGCAGGCAGAGCTCCGACCTGCCGTGCTGGAGGTCTGGAGTTCGATCCCTGGTGCCTCCTGCCCATATGCAAATTAAAAAAAAAAAAGAGTAGGTTGGGCTAGTCCTCTAAACTCAAAAACAGGATGGTCTGCTGAGATATACGCTCACACTGTGTTAGGCTCCATGAAGAATACAGAGTTCTGTAAGGTACTCCTCCTTCCCTTAGAAAGCTCATGCCTCCTTGTCAAGTCCTCTTGGATATACCAGGTCACAGTGGTACCTTCCACTATGATCCATAGCACTCTGCTTGTTCCTCTTCTTATTGAGTCTCACACTATAAATGGTTAATTGCTTATGTACCCTACCACGTTAGAAGCTCATTAAAGTTAAGAACCAGAGTTTTTCTTTTTTTTTTGATCTTTTCCTTTTTAATATTTTTATTGACATATCTTCACACACATACAGTCCATACATGGTGTACAATCAATGGCTCATACTATCATCACATAGTTGTATATTCATCACCATGATTACTTTTTGGAACATGTGTGTCACTCCAGAAAAAGAAATGAAAAGAAAGCCCTCATACATCCCATACCCCTTACCCCTTCCTCTCATTGACCACTAGTATTTCAATCTACCCCATTTATTTTATCCCTTATCCCCCCTATTATTTATTTACTTTTTATCCATGCTTTTCATTATCTGTCCATACCCTGAATAAAAGGAACATCAGACGCAAGTAAGAACCAGACCTTAATCATTACTGTACCCACAAATCTTCTAGCATAGTGCCTAGTGCATGGTAGATGATCAATAAATGTGAAATGAATGCAGTCTGAGTGAGGAGATAAAGGATACAGAAGTGTAAATTTAAAACACATGTTAGGCAATATGGGGGTGGTTTAAAGCAAGTCAGACTACATAGCTCTGACCCCAGCTCAGCTATGAATAGCCATGTAAATGTGGACAAGTTGCTTCCCCTCTCTGGGCTTGCCCAATCTAGGCATCCGTCTTTCCAATTAAGGGGCTGAAAAAGGATTTCTGGAGACCCTTCCAGAAAAATGTTCAGAGGCAGAAACAATCCCAAAATGCTGGGGCAGAAAAAAATCTGTGTACTCTCACTGCCTCTGGTAATCCTACCATGAACCCTTTGGAGGTAAGGCTATCCCCTCAGGATTGAGTCTCCTGGTTCCTTTGCCACCAGGAGCTGGAGGGATTCAGATGGGAGAACCTCCTAGCAAAGGTCTGTCTCTGTGGGCGTCTCTCTGTACAACACCTTGCACAGCGCAGCGTAATCCACAGGGTTTATAATGTACTAACAGGATGGTGAAGGTGAGGTGGGATGGGGGTGGGAGGGGAAACCAACAACTTTGCCCGCATTTCGACTGCCAGTGCCTCTGGCTGTAGTGGGAGGGCTGCTGCTCTAGCTCTGTGGTCAAGGACTTGAAATAGCTCAGCTTAGAACCAAAAGAGGACAGAGTTACCATTAAGGACATAGACACTAGTTTTGTCTGCATATAGGATGCCCAGAAACTCAAGAAGGGTCATTTCTAGATCTAGACCTTTATTATTTCCTCAGCAAGCATTTCCACAGGATGAATAGGGAGCCCACTGGGTAAGTAAATAGATATGTAAGGGAAAAAATGTACTTAGAGTAAAAAAAAAAAGGAAGACAAAAATAAATAGAACTAAAATAGATTATTATGGCGCCATAGAAGTTCATTGCAGAAGAATAGGTCAGAGACACTGTTAGTGAAGCACAGCAGGCCTGACCTAATCAGAAGACATTTCCTGGAGCTGGATCTTGAATTGCAATGGAAAAGACAAGAACCCAGCCTGGCCAATGGGAGGGAAGAATTTGTCCAGATAACGAATGGCTTAGTCTAAGGTTCAGAACATGAGAGAATGCCACACACCCACATGAGCATTCTCCTGAGCCAAGGATAGAAATTGGAAAGGACAGTTTTGTTGGAGGAAGAGGGTAAACCTTCCCTTAAGATAACTGAAATCCCACATCCTTATTTAGTGACCATCCAGTTCTGTATTAAGACTTCCATTGGGAAATAGCAGAGCTTCTATGTTGGACACTTTACATTTGTGGAGGGGAGTGGTTTCTAGAGCTAGTCTGCACACTTACAAAATTGTCCAGGAAGCAAAAGCCATTAATAAGCTCCTTATAAAATTAACTCTCATCCGAATTCCTCCTCATTCTAAACTTGTATCTATCCTGAAGTTACTGCTCATCTGTAGGTCAGACTCTTGATAATTGCCAGATGTTGTCAATGTCTGAGCATGCGGTGCAAACGCAACTCAAGTCATTTACAGAGTGAAATCACACATCTTGCAAAAGATACAGGGTTCATAACTTGGATAAAAGTATGTGTTGGAAAATAGCTCAAAATCAGTGCAGATCTGCCTGAGTTAGAACAGTTGACACTTAAAAGAGTGACAGTTGATGGGGTAATGACAACAAGTATATTTGAGAGAATAATCTGAATAGCAAGGGATTACTTTAAGCTGTTGAGAAAACTGATGGAACCTTCAAGTATTTTTTTGAAAAATGACCAATATGTTGGCAAGGCTAAAAAAAAAAAAAAAAAGAAGAAGAAGTAAAAGAAATATTATGCTACCATGCAATTTTGTTGTAAAAAATTATACCAAAAAATCTTGATTCACTCTATGTTCTAAGAATTAGTACATAGTTGCGCTTATTACCTATATTTTATTAAATATAAGATTGAATCATTTTATTTTCATAACTTTATGTTTTAACTAACAAAACAAAATCCCAATCAAATCTTTTTAAAAACTACTTATCATTAAATTTTAGTCCAATTTTGGATTTATTTAGGGTGGACTTCTTTTTAAAAGCAGAAAAGCAGGATCTTCTGTAAGTGAATTTTGCTTATCTTTAGTTTCACTGCATAACTATCTCTTGAGGCTATATGCAAAAGTCTAATTCTTGCTGCACATAATAAATCTTCAAATATTTCATTAGTCATATTCCCTCATGTCTTCTTTTCTTCTAGCTGAATACAGCACTCCAGATAACATCCAACCAATGCAATGGTCTAGATACTGCATTCTGTTCTTGTAATCTCTCTCAATCTCTCTTTCTCTTTCTCTTTCCCCTACTGCCATATGCAGTAGTTAGGATGCTTTTTTGGCTACAAGTAATAACAACAATTAAAACCAAAGTAAACTGGCTTAAATAATAAGGTGGAGGCATAGGACAGCCGCAGGTACAGTGAGTGTGTTGAGGCTCTGAGTCTACTTTCCTGAGATTCATTTCTAAACAAAAATAGATTATTTTTAAGCCATAGAAGTTCATCTGCTTAACCTTCTTCTGAGGTTGGCTTCATTTTCTGCCTGGCAACAAAATGACTGCCAGAGTTCCAGGTGTCATAACCAGATTTTACAATGTCTAGAGAAAAAGAGAAATGATCGCTTTCAAGTCTCTTCTAAAAAGCAAGGAAACCTTCCCCAGAAGTCTCCAGACAGACTTCCTTTTATACCTTATTGATAAGAATTAGGTCCCATAAACTATTTCTAAACTGATCGTTAAAGAGAGAGAATAACCATGAGTAATCTGGATTGGATTACCGTGTCCATTGCAGGGGGGTCAATCACCTTTCTCCAAGTAATATGAGAGAGGGATTATCTGTTGTCTAAACACAAGTTTTATAGATAAGAAAAATGAGGAACAGAGAAGAAAACTTGCCTGACATTCATCAGTGACAGACTACTGATGAAAATTCTCAAGACTTTTTTACAAGTCTTCATCCTGTGCATGATAAATTTTCTTTGGGATCCAAGTGAACACGTTGCATTTGTCCCTGCCGAATTCCCTCTTGTTGGACTCATTCTACTAACCTATCTTTCTACTTTGTTAATATCTTAGGGAATCCTGATTTTAATCATTGTGTCCAGTTTCATGTCATTCACAACTTCATTGGGATATATCAGTCTGTTATATTGTACCTAGAACATAGAGAGGACGATTCACAAATTTTAGCTTCCTTTTTCCTTCTTTTCTTCATCAAATCACGGACACGTGCTAAATAGCTTCCATTAGCTTCTCTAGACTGACCGTCCACTCTTCCTACGTCAACAGACACTCTTGCCCTTTGGCTTCTCTTTGACTTCTGCAATTGGAGACACAGACATACTGCCAGGAGATCAAGGTTAGGATAAGAGTGAGGTTGCGGAGTTCATTTCCCTGGCTTCCTCTCTGCCCTGTCAATACGGATTGGCTGTGTTGGTCTCAGGTAGCCCTCTCCAGGGTCCGACAGCCACTCCTTACCCTCCAGGCTTGAGGGTGGTAAAGGTTCTCAGCACTTGATAGCCCAGCGGTGCTTCATCATCCTTTGTGGAGTTCCCTAGCCATACCCACACTTTGGTAAATTGCCCCTTTATTAAACTTTTCTCAAACCATTGAGTTGGAATATGTCAAGTGTTTCCTGTCAATTTCCTGACTAATACACCGACTGAACTTTGAACAAGACCAGGCAGATGACAGAGCCCTGCAGCATAACACAAGACACCTTCCCTGGAGTTGGCATTGATCACTCTTTGAATGAAGTCATTCAGTTTATTAGTAATCTTCCTAATTATGCTTTATCCAGCCCATATTTCTTCCTGAGATGATCATGTGATATCATATGTTTTGCTGAGTATAGATCTACCAACATGATTTATCAGTTTAGTAACCTAATAATGTTTTCATTTTTTTTTTTTTTAAGTTAACTTGGTATGGGTCATGTTTGAGGATTACTCATTTCTTTTAACCAAGTAATTATTAATCCATTCTAAAATCCTGTACAAGAATGAAAGCAAGTTTTCCAGTCTCCAAAACCTTGCATATAATTTTTTCCACCATTTTGAAAATTAGGACATCTGCCCATCCCAAATTTTCAAGAATGTAAGATTCCATAATTACATCTGCAATTGTATCTGTCCGCCTGGGATGCAATTCATCTGCATCTTGTTAAGTAAAATAAAATTGTCCTGTACATTAGGCAGTGCCAGAGGAACCCCTTTCCCAGAAAGGATTTTCCAAAAGACAAAAACATTTGATATGTACGAGTTTTCTGAGAAAATGAAGCAATGCATTACACCCTACAGAATTGCAGATAAGCAATACTGGTAATAAGCCAGATTTGATCCAGTAGAGATAGTTTAGCACAATGGAAAAGCATATCATGCTATTCAATGTATATCTGCATCCCATTTTGTAAAATGGAAATTTAACATCAGCCAATCAGAACATTTCCTCACCTCCTATATAAGCTCCCCCTTTCCCCCTTTTTGGTAGAACTCCTTTCCATGTGGAGTTTGGATGCTCCCGGTTCATGAACCATAAATTGTTTAAATAAACTCCCCAAATTAATATCCTGTCTAATATATACTTTTAACGATCTGGAATTGCTACTCATTTAGAGACACAATGCACTATCTAACCAGCCCTTCACCTCTCTTAAACCAGAGGCTTCTCTTTAACTATGATTGTTCTACAATTTTCTTTGTACATATTCCACTTAATAGAGAAAATGAATACACAAGTAGGAATTGAGTGGCTCTGGTTTCTTTCTATTATCTATTAACATTTCACCAGCTGTCCTAAGAAGTAGGCCTGTGGCTCCTTTGATCTTCATTTGGCTCTGATCAGTTTAAAAGCACGCTTTTTGTTTTTGTTTCTCAGGGTTATATAAAAACTTCATCTCCTGCAATTTAGGAATTCTCACCCTCTTCTTACAGGTAGGTCCCTGCTAACCTTTTGAAGGTCACTTCCTTACATGTCTCATATACATGCCCTCGAAAAGCTGTACTCAAGGAGTGCTCCTAAGGCAACCACATTATATCTAATGGTAGTTTTCCTTTTTTCTTCTTTACCAGGTGCATCTGTAATTGAATAGTCACAATTGCAATTCTTAGACTCTCCCAGACCTTGAAATCATCCTCCGCTTTCAGAGCCATGAAGTTAAATCAAACTTTTCTATGGCGTTTGTGCCACCAAGTCCAGAGAAGGAGTCAGGGTACCCATCCTTGGGTCCTTCTATTTAAGTTTCTGTCCTTTCTTCATCTTTAAAATCAGTTCTCTCTTATTGATCATCTTTGAGTCTAGAGATTGGAAGGGTTCTCACAAATTCAAAGGAGTGGGAGACTCTAGAGAAGGATGGGGAGACACCCTGGGATGAGGGTATAGGACAAAGGAATCTTCAACTTTATCTGTCTTCAAGAAACAAGTCTAGAGCAAATTCCTCAATTTGTTAATTTGTTAATTATGAGGGTTAGTATATTAGATTTCATTAGATTATTCTCAGTATATTTCCATAACTTAAAAAATAGTAATTAAATAATACATTAAAAAAAAAAAGACATGAAATCTTGAATACAGGATGAGATCTTGTTGGTTTGTCCTGGTTAGTGTGATGCCCTGACATATCTCAGAGTAATTTGGGCAGAGAATAAAAAAGTATTTGCGAAGTCCCCTTGGGGGACTAGGGACGAAGGAGGAAATATTCAACTTCCCCATTTGGAGAATTCCTGATATTCTCACAAGAAGTGGGGACAACCAATTCAGTGCACTGAGCCTTGGATCTTGGGGTTTGTCCCTATGAAACTTATTCCTGCAAAGGATAGGCTAAGCCTCCTTATAATTATGCCTAACAGCCACCCAGAGAACCTCTTTTATTGCTCAGATGTGGCTTCTTACTCTAAGCCAACTCACATGCCCTCCCCGCTATGTGACTCCCAGGAGTATAAATCTCCTTGGCAATGTGGGACAGAACTCCCAAGATGAACCAGGACCCAGCATCATGGGATTGAGAAATCCTTCTTGACCAAAAGGGGAAAGAGAGAAAGGAGACAAAATAAAGTTTCAGTGGCTGAGAGATTTCAAACAGATTCAAGATGTTCTCCTGGAGATTATTCTTATGCACTATATAGTATCCCTTTTTAGTTTATGGTGTATTTGAGTGGCTGGAAGGAAATACCTGAAACTGTAGAGATGTGTTCCAGTAGCCTTGATTCTTGAAAATGACTGTATAACTATATAGCCTTTCCAATGTGACCATGTGATTGTGAAAACCTTGTGTCTGATGCTCCCTTTTCCAGGGTATGGAAGATGAGTGAAAAATTATGAACAAAAAATAAATAAATAATAGGGGTGTAAGGGTTAAAATAAATTGAGTAGCTTGAAATATTAGTGGTCAGTGAGAGGGAGGGGTAAGGAATTTGGGATATATGAGGGCTTTTTTCTTTCTTCTTACTTCTTTTTCTGGAGTGATGTAAATGTTCTAAAAATGATCATGGCGATGAATGCACAGCTATGTGATGATATTGTGAGCCACTGATTCTACTCTATGTATGGACTGTATGTGTGTGAAGATTTATGGATAAAAATATTAAAAACATAAATAAATAACAGAATGTCCAGAGCAGCAGTTTGCCTCAGTGCTTCCTGCATTTCTGAAAGAGCAATCCGTAAAGCAATACCAGAATTTATCAAGTGCTCTGCTTATTCTACAGACATTTCAGCTTCACTTTTCAGGGCATACCTCTCATACTTATTACATCATTCCAAAGGCACTGCATTTCTATAGCTGTCCTTTCTCCCTGTGTTGCAACCATTTGTTCATTCATGCAATCTTTGGCACTCATTTTGATCCCCTTCTTCCTTCTCAGAATACATCTCTTTTGGGTTTCTCTCTTGCTCTATTTTTTCACCTTATCTAGAGAGAAAATGTATTCCTTCTGATAAGTTGGAACATAATGATGCATGTCTCAAGTCCTGTTGCCTTTTCCTCTTAATAGGCACAAAAGATTTTACTTAGAGCCCACATCAGTGTTGAACATCTTCTCTCTGAGACAACTACCTGAGAACAGATTTTAAAAGACAAGCTATCCCAAAAGCAGCCTGCTTTCTAAGGAGTCAGCATAATAAAACAAAAAATTTTTAAAGCCAAAAACCTGGAAGAAAGCATGCCCCCAAGCGGAAAAAAAGGCAGAGAAAGGGAAAAGTAAGAAGGCACAAACCTAACCTCCTTCACATTTCTCCAGTGTCGATTCTGTGTAGGACACACTGCAATAAAATAGAAGTTATTAAACCAAAGTGAGAAGCATATTAACAAAATTTTTGAAACTAGTTTTATGTGCCAGATATACAACAGACATGGAGTTGTTAAACAGCAATGCTCAGCCTAGTTCAGCAGGTAAGGCTGGAGGGCTTGACAGTGACACAGGGAAGTGACCATAAAATGGTCGAGGGAGACAAAGGTAGCCTTCAACCCTGAAGTTGTCCTCTTCTTATGGAACCTTATAAATCTGCTTCTACTGCCACTGGACATAAAGAGAATGTGTTCTGGCATATGTCACCCAAGCAAGAAAGACTGCAGAAGAGACAAGGAAGGAAAGCCGTTCTGTCTTCGGGTTCAGCATTGCCCAAACGCATGCAATAGAAAACAGGACCAGATTTAGGACCAAGAGATAAAGGGGGTGGCAGATCTGTACCTAAAGCAATCGTAGACAGAGAGAGAGCAAGCATTCTCCCTGGTTAGCGTAAACCCCTGGGATTGGTCAAAGGAGGCAGCCAGCTGTATGTGTACTGTCCTGAATCAACCTGGCAGCCAGAAGAACACAAAGCAGTTGACGCCCCAATGTCGTCTCTGCCAGAAGACGCCCCTTAATCACTCCCAGCTCAGGGTTTCTCTAGTGCTCTGCAGAGTACAGTGTTTTTGTAGTAAACACCACCAGAACCAAAGTTGTACTTCTCTGGCTGTATTTTATTCGGTGTACATGCCTTTGGGGGTACATGTGCACATCCTCTCACGTGTGCTCTTGAATTAATTACTTAAGAAATTCTATGTGGTTTCATTCTATAGTGTAGGTTCAGCTCCTCTCATCTTCTTGATGAACTTATTTTTTTTTATTGTTTGTTTATCTTTATTGAAATTCAATATAAAAGAATTCCTCTGAATGTTGCTAAGAAATGCCTGAAATGGATCCCACTGAGATTTGCAGTCAAAGCTCTGATGCCAAGGGAGGGAAGCTGAGACACGGCGCCACCCTTAAACAACTCCTGCCAAGGCAAACCACATGTGACCCTAGACAGGATATAAAGATTTTTAAGATTGTTTCCACCAGAGTAGCATTTACAATGTATTTGGAAAAGAAGAAATTGCTATTACATGAACACTAAATGATAATAAGAACTCAAGATAATAGTGGAGAAACACACAATGATAGATGATTTATTGCTAAATGAATATTAGAAATCACTATTGCTACAGAATATCAGAAGAGAAACAGATAAACTTAAGGATGGGCAGTGGAGTATTTGCATTGCATGAATATGAAGCTAAATGCACGCATTATAAGAGGTACCAATAATACATTCCCTTTATTTTAAATAGTTTTAGGACTTAGGAACTTCTAACAGTTATTTACATGTGTTTCACTTGCTGTTCAAACGACCCAGGTACAGCATGCAAGCAGTGCCATCCCCCTTCTAGAAATGAGAAAATCACAGCTCAGAATCTAATCTTCTGACTCCTAATTGAGTGCTCCTTCGAGGTCAAAAGATGACTTTCTCGATCAACCTTCTATCCTTTATTGAAAATACTTACAGTCTAAAAGACTCACAAAGTTTGGCTCAGTAAACTTGGAAAATAATCAAAGCTAGAGATGCAATGCATAAAATGTAAATACTCTAAAAATTATAAAACTCTCAAAATGTTAGTGGTTGGTTGTTATTTTCTTTTAGGCACTCTTTCCCAAGTTTCTGAACCCAGAGATGGAAATGCCATTTCAGTCCCAACTATAACACAGTCAGTGAAAATCCCCAGGCCCAGCTGAGCCAGGAGTCAAGACCCACATGCAGAGTTGAGTGTCCCCTTCTTCCATCGATTCCTTGTGCTGCCAGAGCCAGTGCAGGAAGAGAGGAAATTGCAGCCCTCCCATTTTATGACCTTCATGCTGTGGCTGAAGGGTTTAAACAGTCAGCCCACTGCCTGGGAGGCTGGGCTCTTAGCAAAGCCTTCCCTTCATGTTTTATTTGCTTCTCTGTGCAAGTAATGAAGACAAGTCCTTCCTAGAAGCTAACCTTGCCAGACCTGCCAACCTGCTCCAGATGTGAAGTCAGGGCTCCTGGAGGCACAGGGCAGGTTGGACCCAAATTCAAGGGTCTCAGGCTCACAGTGGACTTTCCCCAGTGCCTAATATATTAAGTATATTTTACACACCACTAGACTAAGAGAGGATCCCAGCGACCAGCCAAATCTAAGTTCAAATGCAAGCCCTGCTACTGGCTAGCTGTGTGCTCTTGAGCAAATTATTTAATCCTCTAAGCTTCACGTCTCTCTTCTGTAATACAAGATAGTAATATTCTATACCTGTTCTAGTTTGCTAGCTGACAGAATGCAATATACCAGAAACAGAATGGCTTTTATAAAGAGGAATTTAATAAGTTGCTAGTTTACAGTTCTAAGGCCAAGATGATGTCCCAATTAAAGCAAGTTTATAGAAATGTCCCATCAAAGGCATCCAGGGAAAGATACCTTGGTTCAAGAAGGCCGATGAAGTTCAGGGTTTCTCTCTCAAGTGAGAAGGCACATGACGGACACAGTCAGGGCTTCTCTCTCAGCTGGAAGGGCACATGGCAAACATGGCATCACCTGCTAGCTTCCTCTCCTGGTTTCTGGTTTCATGAAGCTCCCCAGTAGGCATTTTCCTTCTTCATCTCCAAAGGTTACTGACTAGTAGATTCTCTGCTTCTCATGGCTATGTTATTTTTTTGCTCTCTCAGAAATCTCTCTTTCCCCAAAATGTTTCCTCTTTTATAGGACTTCAGAAACTAATTAAGACCCACCAAAGGGTGGAGACACGCCTCCAGCTAATCCAGTTTAACGACCACTCTTGATTAAATCACACTTCCAGGGAGATTATCTAATTGCGGTTTCAAACATACAATACTGAATAGGGATTAGAAGAAATGGCTGCCTTTACAAAATGGAATTAGGATTAAAACATGGCTTTTCTAGGGTACATATATCATTTCAAAGCAGCACAATACCTCATCAATTTCAGTAAGGATTTCATGAGACAATGTGGGTACTTAGCATAGTGCCTCTCACCCAAGACAATAATTGTTGACTATTGTTCTATTACCAGTCATTATTAAGATCTTACTATGTCAATGAACTGATCAGAACTAGTTAAGTGAAAGAGCTAAGAGAGATTGGGTCCAGGTTCTTTGGTTCCACAGGTCAGAGTGCTCAGTGCTCTCCCTTCTTCAGATGGGCTTGGAGAGATGGGAGGAAAAAGGCTCATTAAGTATCTCCAGTGGGCCAGCACTGTGGTAGGGTTTCCAGACACTACATATGTGAGCCTCGCCTTCACTATGGTACCACTACCTTCATTTCACAGGTGAGGCTCAGACAGAGCCTAAGGTCACATTAGTGACCTTATAGTGACCTTATCAGACCTTAGCTCACAAATGACCTATCAGACATAGGGTGTGTGATTCTAAAAACAAGTTCTCTCTAAGATTCCACAAGGCCTCACCAAGGTCTAATGAAAAACTCATGAACCTGGAAGTCCAGAAAGTTGTATCCCAGTTGCTAATTAGCTTACTCTAATTAGCTAGATAACCTTGGGCAAGACATTTTTCTTCTGGTAAACCAAGATTCCTCATCCACCAAATGAGACAGTAGCCTCAAAGGACCCATAAGGAACTGCCACCTCTGCCTCCTGAGAGTGCCTGAGCCTGTGTGGTCATTACAGGCCTAGCACACTTGGGGAGACCCATCCTCTCCTTGAGGACCCCTCACAGCTCGGACAACTGGCCAAGAATCCACAAGACAGCACTGTCAGCACTTTCTAGTTCCATCTTCACCACTTGTTTCCCAGCCCTACTTGTCATCTTCCCCTTCCTCTCTCACCTTGTAAATATGCTCCTACCAGCTGGGACTAAGGCGGCCAGTCTTATGCGCTGAGCCATGCATTCAACACCACTGCAATGGACAATGATGAATCCCATAGTGTCCCCCAGGTACCATTAAGGGTTAATTGGTACTTATTTCCACACAGATTTAGCTATCAATCGTTCATGTCCTGAAAGCATGAGGGATTCCCACATTTTAAAATATTCTGGGTTTAAGAAAGGCATAATCTTGTGTTTGGCCAGGAAGTGATTGTGACCCTTTCCTCCACCCCTTCCCACCCCTTTCCACTCAACCATGAGGAAAGAGGGGCTGAAGTTCTTGGTTCTCAGACCTAGAACCAAGATCTAGGCAACTGCTGGAGGGCATTTCCTTAGGAGCAACACTCACCCTGATAACCTCACATAGGGACTACTAGACCCTCTCTCTAGTTTTCTCCATGAAACTCAACCAATTCTAAACCCAGGTCTCAGCTTCACTGGGAGGAGTAGAGGGTCAGGAGTCATGAGAGACTCACATACAGCTAACTGATGACATGGTATCATCTGAGGTCTTTCCACCAAGTCTCAGACATTGCAGGGGAAATGGAGCTAAGAGCTTAACTGTTTCAACATTAAGAATAACCCTGAAGGAAAGGAGAGAGTCACAGATGCTGCCTCCTTTCACCTGTATATTGTTTTCACCCCCCATATGTGTTCCCAGGAAGACATGTAAACAGTTGAGGCTTACAGAGGGCTGTGGTGTGGGAGCTAAAGGCATGGCCTTGAAGCCATTTCTGATTTGCATCCTGGCTCCTCCACTTACTAGCTACATGATCTCGGGGAAGTAAATTCAGCTTTTTCCTAAGTTCCCTGATATGTAAAATGGGGCTAATCACTCATCACATAGGAGTTTTGAAAGACTTAAATGAAATGACGCCAAGCTCTCCTCATAGAGAAAGCACTCATGACACGATAACTACCGCTGTTTGGGGAATCTAGTGAGTCCTGCTGCAAAGCTTAGGCTCTTATTTGAGAAACTTGCATTATTCTTTTATACCAACTTTTTCTAAGTAAATCTCGGTTTTCTTTAAAATGAGCAAGATAGGCCAATTGGGAAGGCAGGGTCTGTATAAAGGAAGTGGTGACGTGAGAGTCATACAGTTCTCAGAAGACCAGTGTTTAACCTTTTCCACAGTGCTTCTCTGGGGAGTCTGGGGAGACTGAGCTGGGGGCAGGGATAATGAGGAGAGGGGGGCTGAAGTTCTAGGGCTGGGTAGTGGCGCAGGTGCTCTAGGTTGCCTTCCTGGTTTAAAAGCAATCAGTGAGGCCATGGGGGTGGGGTGGGGGTGGGAAAAGGAGGTTGCCACTCTGACACACAGTGTCCCACAGTGCCTTGGTCTCTTGATGCCATCACCAAATGGAGGTACCCCTCCTCATCACTTGGCTGTCTCATCCTACCCTTAAGGTCCTCCAAGAATTTAAAGCACATTTGAGAGCGGAGAGGTAATGAGCATGGGGTGGAAAGATGGTTGATAGTGGATGAGAATCACTCTTCTACAGCTCACCATGTAAGCTACTTCCAAGATGGTTCTCATCCAGAAAATGGAAACACCTGGATAACAGGCAAGAAAAATGTGATGTGAGCCTCTGGGGAAGAAGGCAGCAAGGAAAGACAAGAAAGAAGTAAGGGCTGATTTTTTCTCACAAGTTCCATTAAGAAATTGACAGGCAGAACAATCCATGAGTGAAAGAAGTAATCAATCAGTGAGTCTGTCAATTGTAATTCCAGTGAGTTCTTCAGTGGAACTTTAGTAGAGAGCAAAAAGAAGCTAAGAGTGGAGTTCTAGGGATCTCTACGGGCTTGTCCCATTCAGCCCCAGAACAGGAGCCATAGTGTTTGAACATCTGAAAAGTCCTACAATGGGAAAATCCCCAAAGAAAATACCATGTTGAGCCATTTGGCCCCAGGGCAACATATACCAGAATTATTTCCTGCACCACCCTGGGTCCAACAAACACAAAAGTGTGTGTGTTCTGTAAGGCGGGCTCATACAAATGACATGCGCTAATCTCACCACATCCAGAAATGTCTGAAATAAAATAAAAGTCACAGTTGGCCCTAGATCAACACCAAATGCTCAGTATGTTTAATCCCAAGGTTTTTACCCATTTGTGGGCAGTAAGGGCATCTACCAGGAGAAACTGCCTCTTTGTGACTGAACTCGGTACCCCTTGCCCCTGCCCCAGGACTTGCCTCACCTTATGGTCATGTTTCCAGTTTCATAGATGGAAAACTTGCAAGCATTTTTGACTCTTTTATTTCTATTATTCTTGACTCCAATTAACATTGTGTTCTGCTATTTCCTCTTTTGAAAAAGCATTTACATTTACTGTTGATTTTCTGTCATATGGCTATTACCCCAGCCCAGACCCTGATCCCCTTGCACCGTTTTATTACCCTCTTGCCAACCATTTCTGCCTTCCAATACTATCTGAATACTGATGTCCTTCCAGTCTTACTAAGCACAGATTTCTCATGCCATACCCCTCTCAGGAACCACAGTGATTCCCCATCTTTACTAAGTCTGGTCATCAAATATGTTGTCATTTGAATCTGTTCCATCACCAAAGTTTTGAATTCTAAAACCTCCCTCCCTATCTGCAGAGCCCTGCCCAGAATTTATGACCGGTTCCTGGGCCACCTCCACCATGAAGTCTTCCCTGATTCTCCTAGTAACAAAAGTTTACTTTGCTCATTTATGTTATGTAACACTTTTTTACATATCTATTCTATATATCACATTTTATCTTTTAAGTGGTTATTATAAAACTAAATTATTAGCTATTTATCTGTCTCACTCAACCCCTCCCCGACCCCCAGCTCCCTGCATAGAGCTTCATGATAGTAAGCTCTGGATAAATACTTGTTGAATTTATCCCCACCATTCCCAGCATGTTCACACATACCTACAGCCCATTACTTGCATTTATGCCAACCCTGCCACAATCCCCTTTCTGATCCTTTTGCTTATTTAAATCCTGCCCATTGTTCAAGGCTGACCTCTGTTTCTAAACTTCTGCATCAGATCATGAAGTGCAAAGTCCTGGACTTTGCATATCAATTTCGTCTTGAACAAGAATCTGATTTTGCAGTGAATTTACTTTCATCAAAGCATTTGACGAACACACTTCAAGATAGCCTTGTGGACAAGCATAGAGAAACATGGGCGGATAACATATAATTAGGACAGTTAATAACTAACTGAAATACCATATCCAATGGGTGTGGGCCTCAGCCCTGTATTTTAAGTATCCAACAAATATTTATTAAACTAAATGCTTTTATTAATGGCATAAAATAAGATGTATTAGGCACGTGCAATAAATAAGAGAGGAATAGCAAATAACTCAGCTTCAGAGAAGAGGGTGGCAGGGTCAGCCTTGATTTAACAGCAATGGGTTTGAAAAATAACTTAACAGTTCTGATTGACACCAAACTTAATATGTCATAATAGAGTGATATGGTAAGAAAGAAAGGATAAAAAGAAGAAAAGGGAGGGAGAGGGGGAAGGAAGAAGGAAAGAAGGAACAGAGGAAGGGAGGGAAGGAAGAAGGCAGGGAGGGATGGAGGAAAAAACTATTTCAGGTGGATGAATGGAAGTCAAGCAGTGCTTCCAAAAGCTCTGTGGCACATTAGAGAAGTTAATATACGTTACTTAAACAGCTCTGTGTCAAAAAAATTGGGGAGACACAAAGTTAGGTAAAGGTAAACAGGACTACACAGAGCCTTTAGTACTTTAATATATATTCTGAAATCTCCAGGAAGGATGATAGTTTGTAGGATTTCCCGAAAGCAAATGGCTCTGAAACTAATTGACCACCCCCCCTGAACTCCAGAGAATTTCAGAGAAGCTGGGATGAATGGAGCACTCTTTGGGAGCACTCTTTGGGAAGCACTGATTCAAAGCAAAGGATTTCAGCTCCCTGGGATCCTCAAAGCCTATCTGGACTGTGGCTTGCAGCCTTGGGTACCTCCAAGGGAGAGGAAGAGAGATCAATTGGACAGGATTAGGAAGAGTGGTCAATTTGGCAAAAGTAATCAAAACCATAATATTTGAGGAATGTTGGAGAAATTGACTTGTTTTGCTTGGAGAAGAACTGATTTGTCAGGGGTTAGGGGTGATCATGGAAGGATGAGGACTTGAAAATCATAAATAAATATGTGAAGAGCTATCATATAAGGAAGAAATCACACTAGTTCTTGTAAGACCTCATAGAATAAAATTGTGACCAATCGTTGGAACATTTAGTAAGTCAAATTCCAGCTCTACCTTATACCATATTCCTTTTGGCTGAAATTCTGATGTGGTACTTATTGTCTAGCAATGAATAGTAAAATCTAGTGCTTCCAGTTCCCTTACTTTTCATTCTCTTTTGCAAAGCAACAGAAGTTGAGTCACAAGGGATCATAAAGGGCACTCAAATCCTATCTGAGGTAGTTTGAAAAGAGATGAGTTCATGGGGTGAGGCCCAGAAAAGGTCTTGAAGAAGAGCTGGGAATCATGCCAGGAAGAACAATAGCAACCCCAAATCCTAAAGGCAGAAGACAGTAAATGAGCTGGGGCCAAGAGTTGGGCCCAGACAGAGAGCATTGACATGGGTACAGGTCAGCTAAGATAACTGCTGTGAACAGCAGCTCATCTATGGGGAGTAGTATACGAGATGTCAGGATGGTTTAAAGACACAGAGAGGCCAGGGGTTCCAGGAGGGCTCTCTGTAAAGAGTCTTTCCTAGGCTATCCCGGGAAAGGAAGGCAACTGTCATCCTCACAAAGCACAAAACAGCAAGAATTTGCATAAATTCCACATGAATCTCCTCCAAGTATCCTCCTAAGAGGAACAACTTGAGTCTTTCACTTTGAATTTCTTTAAAAGGCACTTACATTCATTGGTCCAAGTTCCTTATTTTACAAATGGGGAGCAGAGCCCCAGAAAGGGAAAATGACTTGTCACAGTGACAGAACTATACAGACTATAGGAGAACAGGGCTTAACCAAGATTCTCTGGATGGGTCATCCTATTTTTGTCTCTTTATATTTCCCGTGGTGCCCAATAAAATGGATCAATTCTCAGTCTTTCCCTATAAGTGTTGGTTGAAGTCAATTAAATGGGCATGGGTGTGTCAAGGACTAGTGTTAATTTTGATGTTTAAAAGCCAAAAATGGTAGACTAAAGAACATATATTGCTTCTGCTCTGGATGAGATTGATGCCTCTACTTGGCATCAGGGAGTGAAGGGTCCCTAACTTGGGCATCTTCCCCAGAGGATGCTGCATGACTTAAGTTCTGACTCAAGGCAGGTCCTATAAGCCCAGATACATACCACGTCAGTTTCTGAGGTGATGCTGGAGAAGGGCTCCGGGGAGCTGGAGAATCTTTGGCCCCTGGCTGCCTGTAAATAAAGCACAAATATGCGGTGAAATATTCAAAGCTAAGGGTTTCTCCTTGCCTGACATTTGGGAACTCTCTGAGGCCCCCAAAGCTGTGCCTCCAGAATAGGCCATTAACTCCCACAAACTCAGGGGTAAGTGCTGCTTCCCAGCCAAGGCTCATAAAATTTCAAACAGCAACCCTTCTAGCCCAGGAAGACCAGCCTCATTGACAAGAAACACATGGGCAGGGCCAACACATGGAATGCATTTTGCTCTGAACAGCTTCTTTTGATGATGTTTCCAAAGGCTGAGACCACAGCTCTCTGCACCTCTGTGGCAAGTGCTCAGCTCTTGTTTCCCTAGGCCTTGGCATCTTGTTAGAGCTCCCAGTCTCCAGGGCTGTCAACTCTCAATGCCTTCATTGTGCCGCAAAAGCAGGTTCCGGGCCCTTGGAGCACAGACACACTGCAGACAGTTCCTATCTCAACTGAACTGTTCCTTCCACCCCAGGAAGACTGCCTGCCGGGCCCAGGCAGTCTGACAGAGCATGCTCATCCTTGCTTGCCCTGAGGACCATTTCCCTGCATATCCCACCTTCCTAGATGAGTCTCCAGGCTTACAATGCATGACTTCTTCACTGGATCCTCAACTGCACACTCACAGTCCCCCTCCCCAGTGATCCTCTAGCCATCCTTCAGTCATCATTATTGTTCTCATTACTGAGTGCCCTAGCCGAGGCTGGCCTGTGCTGGGCCCTGGGACTCACCCACCAGTCTCTTCATCCCCACTCCCAGATAGTCTGTAGGTCTTTCTCTCAAATTAGGGTACTTTGTCTTCTCTATATCCCTTTCACTCTGCCTCAGACACCCCTCCGGGCAACCTTCCTAAATCCACCTCCCCTAGTTTCAATCATTTCCTTTCTCCTTGCACTTTCAGCTTTAGTTCCCCAGCCATGGTACAGTGAGTTGTGTGCAAGTGAATGAAGCTTTGGGGAATGTCATCATGTTTATCTTCTGAAAATGCCTTGTTATTAATAAATTTATTATTATTACCATAATAATAATACTGTTTCGCTGTGCTTAATGTGTGGATGGATGGATGGACAGACAGACAGATGAATGAACAGACGGATGACTGCATTAAAGAAATAATGACTTCCTCCAGGCCCTGGACCTTGTCTAACCCTGAATTCCTACCTCAGGTACCAGGATCTTAAGCACAGAGAGTACTTAAGAAAGGTGCCCTTCTCTAGCTATGTGACAGTCATTTTTTCTACCACAGGAAGCTGCCCAACCTGAAGGTCCAAACCATAAAGGCTTTTTCTGTTCTGAACCAAACAATCTGAGCCCCTGGTCTGTGCTCTGGTCACCAGTCTCAGTAGGACCAAGGAGACCCCCTCCTTGACTAACTAAGCTCTTCTCCCTGGCAATTACCAACAGCTCCCAGGGGCCCCACCACCCACCACCAAAACTTCCCCTGCCTCATTTTACCTCCCTTTTTGCATGTCTAGCAACCAACTTGTTCATTTCAGATATTTTTCTGTTGGCAATTCGTTAAGAATAGAGAGGAATGAGGGTGAAGTTAAATATCAGATATAAGCCATCTAACCACAGAGCAGAGCAGAGAGTTGTTTTGTTTTGTTTTGTTTCAAAAAAAAAAAAGCCCCTGCCCAGAGGGCTCACAGTGTAAATTAGACACACAGAGGGAGTACAACAAGACAGGGCAGGCACACGGAGGGAGACAGGTGGCAGCTAGGGATAACTGTCTTTGTTCCTGGCCAGGCCAGCTTGAAACCTGCCAGCTTCGAGGCAACTCATGGGGAGGCTCAGGGAAAAGATTAAAAGAGAACACAGGAGTACAGATGAATTACTTCCAGTAATAAGAGGAAGCAAAGACACGGCCAAGAGAGATTCAGGCACTTTCCTTCTGGTTACTTTCGTCCCATATATTCCTAAAGGTGAGAGAGAGAGAAAGAGAGGAAAATGCCCATGAAAGAACCATCCTCAAGATAGTGTGGGAGAAAAGGGCAGAAACCAGCAGAGGGCTGTCCAGGATTTGACACTTGTTTGCTGTTTGTTGTGTGTGTAGGTGTGTTTGTGTTTGTGTGTGTGTTTACTATTCCAATGTCAGCTTATTCTTCAAACGTAAGTAACTGTGCTGGGGCCTGCTGAGTGTGTAACATCTTCCAGCCTGGCTCCTGCCATAACCCTCCAGCGTTCTCGCCCCATAAATTCCGAGGCTTAAAGTCCAACTCATCTTGTCACATCAAAATAAAAGCAAAATTAAGTACGGATTTTTTAATGCCTCATAAAGCTGCCCCAACACACAAGCCAGATTCAAATTTCCCAACATAAATCTGCTGTTCCTAAAGCAACCCTCTTGAAAAGTGTGCTGAATATTATGTAGACCAGGAAGGACAAATCTAAATGCTTTTATTAGAAGAAATTATTTACCTCATTTAGAGGCTGGATATTGGAAGAAAATGTGAGGTGTGTGAAAGCCAGCAGAGTCCATCCAATTTGAGACTCAATCCTGAGTTCCTCAAAGACACAAGGGGGACTTCGCTGGAGATCCACAATGCCCCTCACTTTTCATGAATGGCTACAGGAAAACTGTACCCCGCTCTTCCTGGATCATCAATCTTGGAATATAGACCAGGAAAGTGAGATTCAGTGAATGCCCAAACCCCAATCCTTGAAAATACCTGACAACTTACATTCTTTTTGGAGGTACTCATCAGCACCCCCACCTACTAAATGATGACTCCCCCAATTACACAGCTGCAAGTAGCAATGTTATTTGGAACTAAGTTCTTCATGTTTTTTCCTTTCTTCAAGAATTTCAAAATTTGTGTGTGATGTCATCTGAGAGAGAGTGAGCCAGAGGAAAGGAGAAGAGATTCACAAGATTTGACAGGTCTTATGAATGAATAATTGAAATGTCAGAGGCTGGTTCCTCAGGAGACATGGAATTAACCAGGACCCAGAGAGAGGCAAAGCTTTTCATGGAGAGGAGGGACCTCTATGTTTTGGGAGAGGGTAAGAACTTCAGCCCTTCCCCAAGCTCTCCCTGTGGCATGGAGGATCGGAGGTGGTAAAACCAGGGGACAGAAAGCGGTCTCCCTGGAGATACCAGGCCCAGGACGTCAGCATCCAGAGCTAAATCCAGGCTGGAAACGGGACCAAATTCTCAATTCCTGAGCTATATGGAGGTGGGGATGGTGGCTGGGGGAAGGGAACCAGGTAGAGACAGCTTGAGCCTGTGTTTCATTCCTCTGCATCTCCCACTGTGAATAGAAAAAGTCTGGGACAAGCCCTGATCTGTACAATTAAAGCTGTCTTTCTGGATTTGCAAGTAGATTAATAAGGTTGAGTTTTACACAAAACATGTTTCCAAACACATTAGCCACAGGCTAAACATCTCCTCAGAGGAAATTTATTTTTAGAAGAGCCTTAAAAGTATTTTCTTTTACAGTACCTGAGACTAAAATCAATCCCTGGTGACTACATGAAATTTCATTTACCATAAACTTTCCGTAGCTTGAGAGTCATTTGACAAATTCTCTCCAGCCTGTGGTTGCATGCTCAATGACCACGAGAGAAAAGCCCACTCGTGAAAACTGGGAGTGGAAGGGTGGAAATCACTCCTTCAGTTATACTTGTCTGTCTCCTCCTTTTAAAGTTGACAGATACTGCCAAATGGGAGAACCAAGTTCCTACGTGGCTTTGTCACAATCTTGGGCATGTCACAACTTTTCTAAGTCTCAGTTTTCCTATTTATATAAGAAGGAATTGCAAAAACCCATTTCCTTCCTCACCTAGAAATTGTTTTCAGAACTACGAAGACACACCTGAGATTCTTTCAGCTTCCCTAAAGGAATATACCTGTCAGCACAGATGCGTGTCAGATCATCTCAGGAGGTTTTACATTTACAAGGGAAAACATTTTCATGGCTGCTGTTTCATTCAGTCCTTCCAACAAATCTATGAAGTAAGTAATATGAATGAGGACACTAAGACTTAGAGAGATTATGTGCTGTCCCAGGCCCAGAGTCACTAAGGGATAAAATGGCACAATCCATTTGTTTCTACTGAGGCAATTTCCCAACACCTTTCCTAGTTGAATTCTGTGACAAGTCACAGAGACACTGTCTATTTATCAAGATGTTAGAATTGAGTAATAATTACAATAATTGCTTCCAATTGAGAGTCTATGTGCCATGTGTTTGGGCAGTTATATACATTCATTTTTATCCTCACATCAACATGTAAATAATGTGGCTGCCCCCACTTTATAGATCAGTGAGGCTAGGATGTCTTAGATATAAATGATGGAGCGTGGATTTAGCTGCACCCTGGGCTGCCTCCTGCTCCACGATTAAGGAAGTAAGCATTCTGCCAGGTGACCAGAAAATCAAATGACCTCCCAAAGATCCTGGGGGTATCAGGGACTTCAACTTAGGATGCTGTTATCAGGGCCAAATCTTTAAATCTCACCCAAATCTATATGCTGTTGACTGTGGACCATCCAGAAGACATGATAACTACATCAACATTTTGGAAAACTCCTTCATGTTCTGGGGAAATCCAGACCTTACTTATCTCTCTCTCCTCGGGGACTACAGAATGTTAGAGCCATTTACATTTTTCTCCAACAATTATTTGTATCTTCTGCCAAATATATCATCTTTTTAATGGGATTAAATTTTTGGGAGGCGCAGAGCCTAGTTCTACTTCTCTGACCTCCTTGTCCCACAGAGAATATAAACTTTGTTGGAAGGGTGGTGGGCCGGTTGGTTGATTAGGCTCCAAAAAAAGTTGAGGGATGACTCCGATTGACCTCTCCAGAAGTTCCCAAAAGGATTTCCAAAAATAAAAAGGGACAGAGAAGGTGATACTGCTTTTAAAAAGAGCCCAAAGTCGCTAACCAAAGAGACAAGGTGTAGACCATCTTTCCAGGTGGGAGACTTCAATTCTTCACCCAAACGAGAAGGATTAAAATCAACACCAGAAGCATGCATGAACCAAAGGGTTTCAGCAAAACTGCAGCAACACAAATTGCCTCCCATTCTAGGCAGAATGTAGCAAGCATGGAGTCTCAGGGGGTGTCCAAAAGGGTCTCAGAGAACACATGCTCCAAGAGAGAGATTTGAGGCAGGTTCTTGGAAGTCCATCTGTGCTTTTCATTCAGGAGGGTTCCCTTCCTGAGAATACATCCATAAATTAATTGCCAGCCACCTCTGAGGAGAATGCTCAGGGAGCTTTAGAACCTACTTTGCATAATGAAAAACTTCTCCCATTCCCAGACTGTTTGAGAGAACTAAGAAGAGGAATAGAAGCTTTAGCAAGGGTTTACAACATGCTCAATTAAAGAAAAAAGCCTCAAGTGCAATAAGCACTTTAATACACACATGAACTCATTACTTAACAGTTTTTCCACCCAATTTGCCATCCCAGGGTGACATCCCCCAGTACCCACAAACACTGCCCGTGTGTCTTACCACCCATCATTAGTGAGGATTCAGGGGGCGTTTGTGCATTTCAGATATCAGTCAAAGCCAAGTATAATACAGTCAAACTTGCTATTCTCGGCCCCTCTCCCACTCCCACTCTCTCTAACTCACCCCCCTTCCCGCCCCCCCGCCCCCCCATATACAGAGTGCATTCCAAAGCTAATTATACATGATTGGGGATTTTTCCAGAGCCAGGGATTATCCACCTTACTCTTTCGCTAGAGTCGATTGCACTGTGGCCCATTCTATTATCCTGCTTAAAGAAATACCCTATCTCACCCTGTGGCTCTGTTAGAAAAGGGAAAACAGCGGGAATTTCACAGCCCAAATCTGGGCCTATTAGGGATGTGAAAACTCCACAGCTGCATGGCGCCCTCCTTTCTCCACGACGGGACCCACGGGAGGCTTTTCATTTGGGGCCTCCACAGCAGAGCAGCGTCCTATCCAGCCAGTCAGCCCAGGCCGCTGGGGCCCCACTCCCCACGACCGCCAAAGGGGCCCCCCTGGCCTTCTGCAGGCAGGTCGGACCACATCGTTTCAGCATTCCGGACTCTGCTGTTCCAGGCCAAATTCCGAGCTGATCATCAAATCTCCACCCGTTTCCTTTCTCCACGAGGCTTTACACTGAGGGGTGTGTTGTTCTTCCTTCCCTGGCTCACCGGCTCCACTGATTTTTAAACAGTTCGCCGTATCCCACCCCAGAGGCGACTGCCCTTC